>JAHWFP010018733.1:0-30426 GCA_023313725.1 Lithobius niger
AATCATAAATATGGTTATTCTTTATTCTACGTCTATTTGTTTATTATGCCGTAATAAATAAGTAGACTTTAATAAATTTGATGTTTTTTGTCATTTTCTTACATTTATTCAAAATTAAGAAAGTTATTGAGTATCAATACAGAATCGAACTGTTGGTATACAGAACACTGTAGCCATAAATATGTGATGATTATTAATGTTATGTGTTTAGTTTGACTGTGTATAAGCTGCAATTTATGTGGGATGTAATTCAGATTCCTTGAAATAAAACATTTAAAATTTTGAACAACTATTTTAATACAGCCACAACTATCTGTTAATTTTTTTTCAGTTCCTTTCCTTTTAGTGTTTGTTTACAGCTCTTCCATCGAATGGGGAAAATGTCTTTCTTTCGGAAGAGTACCCAAACTGGGCACTGCGGCTTTCTTGTTAATAAAGTTAAAGTTAAGTCTAGGATGTTGTCTAGAATCCACCATTAAAGTTTGGCCAGACCGTTTAACTTGACTGTGTCTCTATTTGGCTTCGTACAATCGTACTGCCCGAAAAGAAAGAGTTTAGTCACAAAACCAGACATAAATTAATTAAAACATTGTCGCCTCCTGAGCAAGTCATACAAAAAACGTTTGCTATTAAGTCTATTTTAACTTGTATTTTTCGATAAAGTTAAATAATCTCGACGAATGCTCAGATCGATTCTTTTTTTTTTTTTCAAATTTTGTCATCCGATGCGGATCTATTTCTTTCTTGCGGCGTCACGTGAGTTAGGTAGGTAAAACTGTGCGCATACACAAACACAAAGACGAAGCGATTGCAATTTCAGATTGAACAGAAATATTTCCGGTTAAATCACTGAATTCTGCGCGAGTTTTAAATTACACATGAGGGTGGAGAGGGAGTTGGGGACGGAAGAAAGCCTATCTATCTCCCAATCTCTCTCTTTTCTTACTTCTTTAGACCCCATCAGCCTTTCTTCTTTCCCCCCGCTTTTTTCCTCCCAAATTTAAGCCAAGAAGCGGTAGTCGTAATCCAATTCGCGACTGAGTAATCTGGTTTTACTTATTAGGAATTTCAGTTAGGGGATGTCTTAATGCAGCTAGTTGCTCGTTCTCTCGCGCGTGAAACTGCCGTCAGCCCCCACCCACCTAACCAATGAAGGCCTCACTGGCAACAAGAAACGCGTAAGGTCATTAACCTTGAGTTTGCATTTACATTTCCGTTTTGTTCGACGAGAAGTAGGCGATTGCGTAATGGGTCGGAAGAAGTTCCCGCCGCCGGAAAACAAAGGAACGAATTTGATTAGTTGGAGGCGACCAACAACCAGCCAAAGACTTTAAAGTGGCTGCTGCAACCAAACTGACATTCCGTATGAATAGAGACGGCGATGGCTAAGGAAGGCCCTTATTCCTGTTCACGAGTTGCAATGTCAGTTGGGTGGTCGGTTTCGAACTGGGATCCGAGTTGCAAGTCCATCGGCCCCACCACACACCGAAAGACAATTGTGTTAACAGTAAATTCCAAGGTGGATGGGTTCATAAAGCATACGGTCAGCACTGAAGAGCGCATGGTCTTTTTGAGAAGCATGATGCCAGGGGCAGTGGCGTAACAAAGTGTCTCTGGCCCATAGGCAAAATTTCTGGTCGGGCCCTTCCTCCATTTATTGTCCCTTCTCCCCCATCAAACCTTTTTGACGTTTTCGGCTGTCTTGGTCCAAATGTACAAATGGTCCAAATGGTACATGGTTTGGTTTACGTTCTCGAACAACCAACAATTTTTCAGGCAAAAAAATTTAGTTACTTCGTAATGCAAACAAGCAATAATATTTTATAAAAAAAATTATAAAAAAACACGTCTGTGTGGTATTTTTTTAGCATACTTTACTATCGAATTTTTATAAGCTTAGCTTAGTAGCTACATTATTACACTTGTTAAATGGGAACTTGGACTTGCTTATGACATACTGTGCTATGAACATGAAATTTACATACCATAGTTCGTTCACTGCGTTCACTGCTTCAATGCAAAAACCCCAATGCAAAAACTTCAATGATGTTGTCCATATCCAATGCTTGGCGGGCCTCCGAGTTGAAGGGGCCCGTAAGCAATGCTTTACCTAGCCTACCTGTACGTTACGCCACTGGCCAGGGGCGGGTTGCTCGTAACTCACTGCTGTCGAAAATAACCTAATTTTGATGCAATTGTTGCCATTTTCGCTCGAAATGGCCAACTGGATCACATCAAATGAATCCGGAAATCCCTTCCATTCCACCAGCCCATGCCTATTTTATATATTCAGCTGCAGTCACATCAACTTTCAAAGAAGAAGAATTTAGCTAATTTTGTCCTCTCAATCTAATGGTGAAACCATTTTGACTTATCTGGTACCGTTCGATAGTTGAAAAAGGTGACGGACGGACAAAGTTGTTGCTGTGGCTATTCTTCCCAGCGTTCGCTGGGGAAAAGAAACTCCTGCTTATTTTTTAGAATGCTGGAGATTCTATTACACGTATTAGTGCGATGCTGATGGCTTACATGCCTTTTTCTTGTACTTTTTCCTTTAAAGCATTAATTATTTTAAGGCTTGACCTTTTTTTTCCTACTGGTATAGATAGGTCCTCTTTCCGACTAAAATTACATAGTTCTTTAAGCCACCATTTATTTGAACATTGTAGTGGTATCTCATCAATTTGCTGATGTTTGAATAGTCAATCTGCGTCTCAAGAAAACCGTAAGAATGCGACGCCATCAGACAAACATTCGCAGCTTTGCATTCAAACTTAAGCTTAATCTGAAAGGCGTTGTACATTATTTAGGATACTTCATCGCCTTCATTCGCAGATTTACAATGAGTTTTTGTCTCCTCTGAAAAACTGTGCGTTCTATCAGCAGGTGGATCTTCTTGTCAGAGTCTTTATTTTTTGTTTTGTTTTCTGGGCGCCAGCCCAAACTGGGTTATCTGCCCCACTATGAGCCGGGTAGTGAATTCAACAAAGTTCAGCAGCTGCCACAGTTGCTATAACAACCCCCGACACAGACCTTGAAATACGGCCTCCGAACCCTAATATGGTGCCCAGGCGGCAGGGCCGTCGGCGCAAGGCAAAATTTCGTTAATGCGACAAACTGGAAGCTGTCGATTGCGTAGCTTTCCATGATGCAAGGAGGAATGATAAACCGTAGTGATTGTTAAAGAGAGAAAATTAAACCCTTTTCATAACTGTAAAATGGATCACACCAACACCCCATAAGATAATGGGACCCATAAAGATTTCGCTATAGAAAGCAGTGATATCAGAGCCAAAATGGCTGCCACCAAGTTTTTGGCTCGAACCCTAATCAATGAAGCTTAACTGACCGAGGTGCCAGTTAAGATTGAGTAATGAGGCTTGGGACGGAAAACTTGGTAGCGCCATTTTGGCTGTGATATCACTACTTTCTATGGCGAAAACTGGATGGGTTCCTTTAACCTTATTGTTTTTTTGTTTTTTTGGTATGATATCATCCCTTTTGGTTGTTTTATGGGTTTGCATTAGTGAAAGTACAGAATGTGAGCTCCATATGAAAATAAACTGTAAATCGTTTCCTGAACAGTCTTAAGAAATCGTAACTTTCGTATAATTAATGAGCGTGATAATTATATTTCCAATAAACTGACCGCTGCGTTAAGTTAGATTGTAAACAAGAAACATGTGAGCGCGATAAGTTAGTTTAGTTTAGTTTATTAATTTTCGTTAAGTTGTTCCTTCTTCTTGTATTTAGTTATCTACCCCAAAACAAAACTTGTTAAGAATTCCCGCCAAGCTTTTCGGGTGTGTGAAGTCGTGATATCAAATGCCAAGCTCTTTCGCCAAGCTAATCTCACTGAATAATAGTTAGAAGGTTAAATGAAATATACGAAAGTTGCTTACTGCGCAATTTTCAATTATTTCATTTAACGTTTGAAGTCTTAGTCGGTGGGATTCTCTTGGCAAAAGAGCTTGGAGTTTGATATCACGACTTTACACGGCCGAAAAGCATGGCGGAAATCCTTAACAAGTTTTGTTTGGGGGCAGATATCAAATAAATTTAATTGTTGAAAGGAAACAATAAGTTAACCGAGGCTGCATTGTTGCTCGGCCATGGCGGACAATTGTTGTTGTGTGCTCTGTGAGTGTGGTGACTTTGTCAGGAAGAATTTGTATAGTTTTGGGGCGCATAGCGGCAGGCTGAGCCTCAAATAAAACGAAAGGAAAGGAACAGACAATTACTTTGATAACAGATGGCGTGTTCCCAACGTTCTCGAAAATAGCATAACAAACGATAACAATCTTTTGAGTTAGAAACCTCCCCAAATGTCAACCCATAAAAGACACCTATTGGAGTCAAAAGTGAACTGAAAGTCAAATAACAGGCCTATCGGTTGCATAAATTATTTTATCTGAGTGGAATTAGCTAGTAATAAGTACTAGTAATAAGCATGAAATCAACGATGTTGAGGTACCTTTTCCGTATTGAAATCCTTTATGCACAGCTGTGAAACAGAACTTTCTGTTGTTCACTCGGTAAACCCCGTCGATCTATACAATTTCCAAGGCATTCTGTCGCATAAATATTTAGTGTTCAATACCAGAAAACGCCGGTTTGATGTCTCGGGTAAGAGAAGCAGTAGCTAGCCTTTGCCCTAGCACTGACAATGTCTTATTTTATTTATTTAGTATTATTGTTTTTTTTTATTTTGAACTACAAATCAAGTCGATTTGATTTGATCTGTTTATTAGAGCCTAGACATATTGTCATGCGCCCTATTACTAGAAAACTCTGTAAAACTGTAACAACAACAACGAAATCACGACATGCGACTACCTTGATTTGAACAACCACCATTAGACGGCAACAATTAGACGCTGTGGAAAGCCAACAATCTGAACTTGATGGGTGAAGCACTAGCGCGCTTCTAGATACAAAGCAACAGGCTGAACAGCATAAAAATTATTTGGCACTAGTATTTTACACAGACGCGTGTGTGGTCACAAAAGCCCGAAAACTACTGGCCTTCATAACTAAGCAGCACGACCAAGGCTCGTCTATTCCCCTACTAAGTCATGTATCCTACAAAAAATCTTTTTTAAAACCCTTCGTCACCCGTCCCCCCCCCCCCCCCCCCTCTCTCTGCCCTCCCCCGAGCTCGGTGTATTCTGCCTGCGTTAGGTTACGCTAGTCCCTTCTACTCTTGCGTTACCCCATACACAGATCCTCTTTTCCCTGCTGGCCGTCTCTGTCCTCCGCTCTCTCCCCCTCCCCCCAACAATCATGGGTCGCAAATATTCCAACTGGGACGGAGGAAATAACTATGGGGAATTAATTACAATTAGGCGTCACTACGCGTAAAACGTTTCACCACCACATTACAGTACAATTTTTTCGCCACCAGATGACAGCAGGCGGAACGCAAACCCTTCCCCACATCCCCACCCACCCCATAAAAAATACGGGCCCATCCACGTTGTGCCAGTCTCTTCTCTGTTACGCAAGCTGGCCGCCAACTCCAACCCCTCCTTGCCACCACGTAGCGCCAACGCAATTATCCGCGGCGGCAACATCTTTTTTTGTTTGCATTTGTCAGAACAGAGGCCAAGGAAAATTACAAACACGAAGAGCAAACGTGAACCGAGTGAGAATTGTGAGCAAAGCTAAGTGACCTCACTGGGGCTTCTCAAGTCTGTGCACCATATCAGAGGTGATGCATTGAAGTAATTACCGCACCGAGTGAATTTTACTTGGTCAATATTTCCTTGAAAACTACATTTTTCGTCAATTTTCCTTGATGCGGGCCGTGAACCCAGCCAAGAATGGCTCGTTATACTATCACAACAATGGCTCGGTTAATAACAATGCAAATCGTTATTGTACAAATATATTCGACGATGGTTCGCCAACAATGCGCTAACACTGCCCTTTATTGCACAACGCCGCAGAGGTATTTGTGCAGATCCCCAAATTCTCCTCAACGCTTTGCTCCCCGCTAGCAAATTATGATGTTAGATAATGACGAGAAGCGCATTGTTGGAGGGGGAGGGGGGGGGCGGGAGCCCCCAATGGGCTCTAACTTCGGGGAGACCCCGAGGCAACTGCTTGGACTTCCTGATGAGTAATAAGCCATTGTAAATTGAATCCTTCCAGTGATGTTCTTAAGCATGTGCTATTTACCATTCCATTCTCTGTTTGTTATTGTATTCGATAAAACTTAAGGTTGAGTCTTCAAATTGTGGCCACGACTACTTTCAATAAATTTGGCAATTTTACTGTCTTTCAACCTTTTAATTATGCCTGTAAAGTATGTAGTTTGCATCCAAAGCCGATAATGCTAGAAGTGAAACTTTTTTATGACATTCTGTATTGTAAAACAACAGTTTCACAGTATGTGACCACACATATACACTTTACTTTTTACGCGGTCTACCTTGCAACTTTTTGAGGGGTCGTTTTACGTTAGTAAATTTTGTCACACTATCATCAGCATTCATTGATTTATAATGAGTATGTGAACTTGAGAGGATGCTTCATCCGTCAAGCCGTTATGGGACATTGCTGATCTGAGGTACGAATCCGGACCCCATGCCACTTGAAAGTAGACATTTAAAAAAAACACTAAATTGTCTACATAATATGACGGTTGTAATAGTTATGTCGAATTGTAAGCTTTTTGTGTGCTATTCTCGTAGTGAGCATGAGAGAGAAGTCGTAGGAATTTGTCCGCGTTTGGGTTTTGTTCCGACAAACTTGTAGTCACGAGTATGTGAAGAAGAAAGAGTGAAGTACTTGGGTGGTGTGGAGGTGGAGGGGGGGGGGGGCGCATTCGTCTTAGCTTCTAGCTCGGTGTTGTCGTTTACTTATTCTGTTCTGACTTAATGTACTGTAGCGTTTGACTGATCACGTGCTTTTCTCGACCTATTAAATAGTAGCCGGAATATTGAAAATTAAAATTCCACTGATGCGTAGTATCGAAACAGCATGACGCCTTCTTAGATTTATAAGCATAAGGTGGCAGTATTTTTGTAGTACAAACGTTCACCGAGTTGGACGCTGTTTCCATCATATGTTAAGGGGGACTGGATACTGTCTATACGCTCATCCTTCCTCTCCTTCCTCCCATCGATTACTGAATTCTAATAGTTATTGCCCAGTTCAGTTGGAAATAAACAATCAACGATAAATTCACCATTGAAATAACGTAGGACAGTCAGCCATCTTTACGCACGTATGTTTCATTGAAAAGTGATGTGACCCAGATGTAAATTGGCGAATCGTTATCTGGTTCAATGTGCTTATCTTTATAAACTACTAAAGCACTAGGATACTAATTGAGTCTTGCCGCTATTGTTGCGCCCTGCAATGAGGTTATTTGCCGGGTCCAGCGATAAAGGTAAGTGCATAAAGATGGCTTAAAGGTGCTTGTTCACCATTTCGATATGGTTACCCATATTCTAAACACGCATCCACGATCCAGATTCTCCGTCATCCGATAGGCTTATGTGGGTCACGTGATATCGTTTTAGTTATGAAAATGCTGCCTCTGGGAGTTGAAAAGATGAGAAGGCGCCTTTATTGCAATTATTGTAAAATCCTCCCTCCCTCTCTACTCGGCTTTCTCCCAAGACGGTCATGCCTCTTTAATATATAACCGTCTTGCGACATACATGGACTTCATTCATTTCTCATGCGTTGGGTGATAACTAACGAGGCATATAATTGACCACTTCTGCCGAATAACTGTGGTCTTCAGATCTCAATTGAATGTTGTGAAACCGGGCAAAGACCCTACTTCTCCTTCCAGTTATCGCCCAATCGCTCTGACTAGCTGTGTCTGTAAACTTGTGGAACGGATGGTCAGTGAGTGGTTGGTCTGGGTGTTGGAATCACAGGGATTCTTATCTGCGTCCCAGTGTGGCTTTCGACGGTTTCGGTCAACTATCGATCATCTTGTTGCCCTTGAATCAGATGTGTGGAAGGTTTTTCGCCTGCGTCAACATCTGGTTCAAGTTTTCTTTGACTTGGAGAAGGCTTATGATACAACCTGGCGTTATGGGATTCTCCACAATCTCTATGACTGTGGCTTGAGGGGACGGATGCCACTGTTACTTTCTGCTTACCTCTCCGGCCGTTCTTTTCGCGTTCGTGTCGGGGCGACTCTTTCCTGCCCGTTTGCCGTGGAGAATGGTGTGCCTCAAGGAGGTGTTCTCAGTGTCATCTTGTTTGCTGTTGGGATCAACCCCATTGCTCAGCAAGCTGCTGTTCCCCAGTCTTTGTTTGTCGATGACTTTGGCCTGCGCTTTCGGGTGGCTCGCATGCAGACCTGCGAGCGGCAGCTACAGCTGGCAGTTAACAAAGTCCAGTCCTGGGCGATCAGTAATGGTTTCCGGTTTTCTCCGGACAAGACTGTGTGCGTCCACTTTTGCCGCCAACGAACACTGCACCCAGATCCTTGCCTGTACTTGGGTAGGCACAAATTCCTGTTGTCCCACAGGCATGGTTCCTGGGTCTGGTGTTTGATTCCAGGTTATCTTGGCTTCCACACTTGCGCCAACTTAAAGACAAGTCTTTGCGGGCGCTTAACATCTTGCGGGTTCTGTCGGGCACTTCATAGGGTGCCGCACTGCCATGTTGCGCCTCTACCGAGCCCTTGTCCGCAGCAAACTTGATTATGCGTGCATGGTGTATGGTTCGGCTAGTGACTCCACTCTCCAGATGTTGGACACTGTGCATCACAGTGGCCTGCGTCTGGCGACTGGGGCATTTCGGACGTCTCCAGTGGTCAGCCGCTATGCTGAGGCTTTGGAGCCACCTTTTGGTGGCTTTGGAGCCACCTTACGTCGGCAAAAGCTTGCCATTCAGTATGCTGTGTGTTTGCGTGCTGTGCAATCCAGTCCTGCTTGGTCCATGGTTTTTGGGCCAGACTTGTGGGTCAGTAGACGCAGGGTGGGTAAGGGTGATTTCCGCGATAGGCTCCAGCAGTCCTGCCAGGAAATAGCCTTTGAAATGCCCTCCATCTTGATGCTTGGGGGATGCCAGTGGCCCCTTAGCTTGTCCCAAGTGGCAGTTTCATTGTCGCTCTGGCGTCCCTCCCGAAGGGTTCCACTCTACCAGCAAGGTACTTACAGGAGTTCCGGCAGCTGTGTTCTCAGTACGCCGGTTATCGGCGGCTGTTTACTGATGGGTCGAAGTCAGACGTTGGCGAGGGATGTGCTTGTGTGTGTAAGGGAGTGACGGTTGCCCATCGCCTTCCATCAAGCTATTCTGTGTTTTCTGCAGAGCTTTTGGCGCTCGGTTTGGTGGTGGAATGGATCCACGACCTTCAGGGCACGCATTTCATTATCTTTAGCGATTCCATGAGTGCCCTGGAGTCCTTGGCGAATTACAATCCTCGGAACCCCTTGACACAACGTGTCCAAGCTTTCCTTGCCTGGCCAGCGGAAAACCGTGCTTTTCTGCTGGATCCCGGGCCATGTTGGGATAGTTGGAAATGAGCAAGCTGATTCTGCAGCGAAAGAGGCCCTTTTTGGCCCTATCAGAAGGGATCTCAGCCTTGTTCCCTCAGACGCCTTTCCAACTCTGCGTCTGAGGTTACACGCTTTTTGGCAAGCCTTGTGGGCCAGACAGGACGGTAATAAATTGCGAGCTATTAAGGGCACTGTTGAGGAATGGCACACGGCGGTAGTCGTCGTGAGGAGGTGGTGTTGGCCCGTTTGCGCATTGGTCACACTCGACTTACTCACTGTTTCCTTTTGCGGGGGGTTGACTCTTCTGAATGTTATTGGTGTCGACGGCCACTTACGGTTCGGCACTTCCTTGTTGATTGTCGCCATCTTGATGATGTTCGTTGGCGTTTCTGTCTTCCGCATGACATTGCGCGTCAATTGGGCAATAAGTCTGTCCTCCTGTCCGGTGTTTTCAATTTTTGCAGGAGGTACAGATGTATGACAAGATTTATATTAGGGGTTTGAATAATATCTCTGTAATGTGTGGTGCAGTGGCAACCCGGACCACTGCACTGTGACTGGGGTTGGTGCTAATGACCAAGCTGTCGATGCACCATTGAGCCTCAATCCCCCCCTCTCAATAGTATGCCTAATCTAGAAGGGCGCGTTAGTAATTAGGCAAATTTCAACGTTATTCACGTCGTTTTTTCTACAAGAAAACGTTCAGCTGTGTCACTAACAGTGACTTTTATGTTGTGAGGCGACCAAAGTCTCCCGATCAAACAAGTTTCAGCCTTTTCTGTCGCATTGTTATTTATCCCCACACGCCTGAAGACAGACGTAAAGACATAACGTGTCTAGTGGTCGCCATGCTCATGTATATTTTATCTGGAGAGGTGTTATCGTTTATCATCTTGGCGGGCGAGACACTGGCGTGTGTCTTGATCAAAGTGACGATTTTCTTCAGGCTGTTCAAAAACTATTTACGTTATATTTTCATAAGGAGGCTCACAATCAACAGCCTATTTTCATAAAGCAAAACCATAAAACAACCAAAAGGGTTGATCTATATGCTATCAAGTTTTCCCCATATAAAGTAACGATATCAGAGCCATAATGGCTGCAACCAAGTTTTTCCGTCCCAACCGTGACCACTCAATCTTAACTGACAGCTCGGTGATCGTCAGCTAAGCTAGCTTAAGTGATCACGGTTCGGACCACAAACTTTGTGGCAGCCATTTTGGCTCTGATATCACTACTTTATATGGCTAAAACTTGATGGGTCGCTTTACCCTTATGGGGTTTTAGTATGATATTAGTTATTACCCAAGACATGAGAAACGTAGAAGTACATTCGTGTTCGGCGCAAATAACAGTCGTTGCTACATCGCCCTTCCTCCTTTGAACTTTTCCCTCTTCTTCCAATGTTCAGATCTCCACTTCAGGGAACGAAACTTTGAGGTACCAACCGTTTGCGAGGGGTGAAATGATGTATCACTGACGAGGCTGTAATGATGTGGGCAACCCCGTGGTGCAGCCATCACCTTCCCCGTGAATCGGTACGGTAGCCCACCTCACAAAAAAAAAAGAAAAGAAAAACAGCAGCAGGCAAGCAAGCAAATCTGTCTATCGAAATCCTTCGCAACCATTTGAATTTCATGACCTCCGGGGCACGCAATCGGGCAATTGTGTTTGCCTGTGTGTGTAGCGCAATGCCAATTGATTTTTGCATGGAAGCTTTACCGCACGCAAAAGGTCGCTCGTACAGAGAGAGAGTATCGGGCCTTAAGGTTGGAACTAGGGAAGCGGCGTGGAGGCAACAGTAGCTGCGGCCCCTCAATCACGTGACCACAAAAAAAAGTGTTCCCTGCCAATGGCGCTTTAATAGGGGAGTTGGGCGAGTCGCTTTCACGTGATAAATTGAGATTCCGTGATTGAGGCAATAGACGTGCGGATAGAACGACAGGAGAAATGTAAAGCACTACTTGGCCTTTTACGCAATGCGAAAAAGGGCGTGGGGGCGGAGGTGGGTGGTTGAGGCTTGGAGGGGAGGGGGGGGGGCAGATGGGTAACTTTCCTTTGGGCTCAATTACAATAAAATGATTTTGTGTTAGTTCGTGTGTGTGGTGGTTCAACATGATTGTGTTAGAATTTGCCGCGGGAGTAAAAAATGGCATTGAATGGGATAGTTAAAGAGACTTTCCCTCCAAAGGACATGCGCATTAATTTTTCTCGATACTGCCCTTCATGAAGGCAGTCACTAACCTTTATTCGTCTTCACCTATCTTTATAGTGTAAGGTACCTCAAGCTTTTCAATGGGGTACAGCGCAATCGCGTACCTTTGGCAGGCCGGAGTTTCCATTATCTAATCGTACTGGGTTCCACTGGCTTACTTCTCGTTTACCATTTTGGAATATTTTGATATTTGGGAGTAAAAGAACAATCTTCAATGCGAAGCAGTGTATTAAGATGCTCGTCAGTCTGCGAACAATGTCATTTTTCTAATTTCGTTAAAGTAGCCCTAACTTCGTTCAGGGAAAGGAAAACATAAATTCAAAAGGACGAAAGACTGAATAATGGCATGAAATGGAAATTAAAGCACGAGTCGGAAAAATTGCTTTACAAACCAAATTCTGTCCCCGGGCCGTAGTTTGGTGCCCCCACCCCCTTCCGGCTATTTATTTATTTATTTAAAATAACATAAGTCGACAGTATCCAAACGGATGGTGTCGAAATATAACCGGCAGGACCGTTTTTGAGGAGACCAGAGTTTTGTCAACCCACATTACCTTCGTCCCCGTTGAGAACTGTTCGTGGGAGTGGCTTCAGACCAGAGACTTCGGTCCTGCCGTCTCCCTTCACACCTTATCGGTGTGACAAATCAAATATTACATTATATTATTATATTATAAATCTTGTGCTGACCGGATTTACAGCTGTATGACCGCTGTAAAAAATAAACAAAACACCGTTTTATCTACAATAACCTTTCTAAAGAAATAATTGTTGGTTAGCTAAACAAACGATTTATTTTCACACAGAAAGTAATTGGTTGTGATAAGCAAAACTGTTGCCACTACTAAATGTTTATTGCTGCGGTCTACGCAAAAGGTTTTGTTACAGTGACAAAAAATTTGGAGATTGCATCGAATTGCGTTAAACGATATTTTTCACTAGGGCTTAACAATGAGTTTTTTTTTGTTGTCGAATAGTTAACCAACGCGTATGCTGTGTGGAACGCAATCGTTTGAAACAACAAAACATTTTTTGAGTGCATCCGCCCAAATGATGGATGATCCAAAATGACCCGTGATAGGTGAACCATTTCTAGTCTTTTCCTAGGATGATGAGGAACGCTCCCTGGCTCAATTTGGAATGCCTTTCATCTAGTGGTCGACCGAAACCAATTTTTTTCACTTTCGGCCGAAACCGAAACCACTGCCGAAACCAGTGATTTAGTTTCGGCCGAAACCGAAATCACTACCGAAACTAGCAATTCGGTTTTGGCCGAAACCGAAATCACTACCGAAATCGATCAATCAGTTTCGGCCGAAACCGAAACCACTACCGAAACCGGAACCAAAACCTAACCCGAAAAGTATTAATTTTAATAATTCGACAAAAAAGCAGGAATAAAATCATAAAATCATGAATGTGTGGCCTCCCACCAGCCCCCCACCAGGCCTCCCACCCCCCCTCCCACCCCTCCAACAAAAATAATGTTTTAGAATTTTAAAAAAAAGAACTTCTCAGTCTTGCTACAAGACATATCAGGACTTTCGTTTGTATTTTATTTATCACTACTCATTTTTTATTTAAAAAATAGTCTTATTTTTTTCTTGTCAGTCCAGGGCACGGAAAAGGGCTTTTCATTCAGTAAGTAAGAGCTTTCCTTGAAAACATAAATAAAGACAAATGATAAAGATGCAACGAAACCCTTTAAACCATTTAAACCTCCAGTGCAACGAAACCATTTAAATATTTTGAATTTAGATTTAAAAAAAAAGTTGTATTTATTATTGATGGGCATGGCAGATACAAGCAGGATCTGTGATGGTGCCCCCTGGCTACAGCCTAGTAGTCTGTACGGAAATTGGATACTGCCAGGAGGTAGAAGTGGTTTCGGCTTCACCGAAACTGAAGCATAGGATCCAGCCGAAACCGAAACCGTAACCGAAACCAGTTCGTCAGTTTCGGTAGAAACTGAAACTAAACTTAACTTCATGACCGAAACCAGAACCGAAACCGAAACCGAAAATTTGCTGGTTTCGGTGCCGGTGCCAAAACCAAAACTGAAACAGATATTCGATCAACTTCTACTTCCATCGAAGAAATTGGAATACTACGGCCGCCATTTTAGCCTCGCAGTCTTGATCTTTCGGCTATTTGCAAGGTGTTCCCGAGATAGATTGACGCATCGATAAATTGTGTTGCATTCCAGGACAGACTCAAGAAAAATCGAGCTACGTTTAAATATGGTTATTGTGGACAACAATTTTGGTCCTGCCAAATTGGAGGTCTCCAGTTTGTATCCAAGGGTTAGCTTATTATTCCAACGTTATTGAGAGATGAGGAGCATCGACGCCAAGTTATGAAACGACTTCAGATGACTCAGAGCTCAAAGAAGTTAATTTAAAGCAACATTTTTTTATTCGGAGTTCTAGGATATTTGTTTAGAGATTGGAAGCGACCGGACCCCTGAGTCCGGTCATGTCGAATTCCGGCATACCGATTTCCAATGTATATTTGTAATCCTGACCTTCAACAGGTAGAATGGGAGCCATTCATCGGTTTTGCGAAAAGAACTCAGTGCCTCGCGTTCCTTTGTCAACAGCGATTCCAGGAAATCGGCAAACGGGTTTTCTAATTAAGAATTTAAATTAATTTTATTGACCGGGTTAGACGGAGTCTATTCCGGAAATTTAAGTTTTATTCGACGAAAACGCTTAATGCTCTACAATTCCTCGCACACGAGCAGGGATTAGCGTTACCTCTTAGCTCACGAAAAATACATATATATTCTGAATAATTATATAAAAACCATAAATAAAACGAAAAAAAAATCATCTTCATAAAACAAGGAGCTAAGGAACGAGGAACATATTGGACCAACAGTAATCCAGATGATGGATTTCAGTGCAAAACTTGTTAAATTTCTGTACCACAAAATCAGTATTTGGCTGATCTAAGATACGCACACGCCTTACTTTGTTCTTCACCCCTTGTTCAAATACTCTTAACAAAACCAAACAAACATGCAAATCAACGCATGCGCTAACAAACCCATATTTACGCATACACACAGGCAAATACGAAGCAGGTATAGTATATCGCATCTTACATCTCCCAAGCCTACGCGAGCCCCGGTGGTAGTTGCGTCTACTAATACCTCTTATAATGCGTTGCCTTCGAAGCTGCACGGATACACACTCGCTTAGTTAAATGTCTTACTTGCGTCCTTCAAAAATTGTTTGTTTCAAATTTAACTATAGTAAGTACTTTATTACGACGGCTCGAAGTTGATGGTGAACTATAAACTTATAGTGTATGCCGTATTAAACAGATACAATAGAAGAAGACATGATATGAGTAATATTCGAAGGTAATATTGAACACTACATTTTTTGACTAGTACACATGTTGTGAACATGCATTCACAGGAGGCATAAAACAAAATCAACACAGCGTAACAGTGTAAAAACTAAAAGAAATAATCATCAGTAAATGTTTATTCCACATTTTTTGTTTTTTGTTTTTATATTTTACTAAATCAGTCCGTAAGTCAATCTGGGCATTGCTTAGTCGATTTCTTGATTGTCCAAAAAAGTAGCTAGTAGTTTATTTTTGCATTATATATCCATCCAATTTGACAAGGTCAACAGGGATTTTCAATAAGGATAGAAATTTTATGATTGTTTGTTCTTTGGCCATATTGATTCTTGGCAAATGGCACTTCATAGTGATATGTGGGTTTCCTCAAGTAATTGTTGTTGTGGTCGCTATTAAAATAGTTTTTCAGAACCACAACGAAATATTTAAGTTTTGAGAATTTTATTTTTCCTGTATATTTGTTTAGATTTTAAATTTCCATATTCATTAAAAAGAATTTGTATGATTGAGTTTTGCAGTTTTTAAAGCCTATTTTCGTGGCAGGTAGCGGCAAATCCATACATTTCAATACCATATCTAATCAAGCTTTCAACCCAAAAATAATGAATCTTTTTTTAAATTTTTATATTTGTGGTACAGTACATAAGACGGACTAGGAGTTCGGAGGACCTAATTCCGGCACCCTCTCGAGTTTGCAACGTAGTGGATAGAGGAGCCAGCTCGTGTAACGCTTTTCGTGTTTTAAGTTCAGAACTTTAAAATAAAATTAACACTAGTTTAAAATAATGTTAAAGTTAAATATATAATTTTGGTTCACGAACTGTTTACTGGCATTGCAGGAATGTTAGCAGGTGGTTCCACTGATCTTAAGCTAATAACTGGATAGCAATCGTAACCATTGTAGACGTAAACGTATAAGCATGCAACCTCACCTATATGGACTACTACAGTTTTCGCGCTATCTGCTATACGACTCTGTCTATTCCAGTTAAATATAAAGCTTTTTTAATACGCCTAGTATTCAACTGGTAACTGGTATTGCTTTTCTATTGCTGCAAATAGAAAGGTTCGATTTAGTGTACGACCGAAACCAAGTTTTCACTTTCGGCCGAAACCAAAACTACTACCGAAACCAGCTATATAATTTCGGCGAAACCGAATTCATTACAGAAACTGGCAATTCGGTGTTTCGGCCGAAACCGAAACCCCAACCGAAACCGGTATATTTGTTTCGGCGAAAACCGAAACCACTACCGAAACCGGAAACAGAACCTAACCTGAACACTCTCCGTTTTAATAATCATAGTCTAGATTAGAAGGCACAGCCCGGTTTACCCATTTCCCGCCCTACGCTGAGCAAATTCACGTGAGCCGTCGAACCAGCCGCCCCCTTTCCCTCCCCCCCCCCCCCAAAAAAAAAGTTTCAGAATAAAAAAAAAACTGTCAATGCGGAAAGGCTTCAAAACTTTCGTTTGGATTTTTTTTTGGTCGATAGTCTTGTTTTAATTAAATAACGATTAATTCGTGTCGGCGAGGGAAGTCCAGATCACTGGAAAAGGGGCTTCATTGAATAAGTATAAGCTTTGCTTGAAAACGTAAAGAGAAATAAAAGCATTAGTACAACGAAGCCAAAAATATGATTGAATTTGGATTGAAAAAATTGTTTTTATTATTGATTAGCGTGGGCATGGCAGATGAAAGCAGGATCTGTGATGGCACCCCTTGTGCATTCCTAGGCTGCAGCCTAGTTAGTCTACGGAATTTGTAACTGACTACTGCTGGGAGGTGGAACTTGGTTTGGGCTTTACCGAAACTGCAGCATAGGATTCGGCCAAAACCGAAACCATAATTGAAACAAGTCAAACCAGTTTCGGCCGAAACCGAAACTAAGCTGTAACTTCATGGCCGAAACCAGAACCGAAACCGAAACTGAAATTCGATCAACCTCTAGTTCGATTCATGCAGGATTTACAATTTGTTTAAATTCATATTTTATTCCGAAGCTGGAATTGACAAAGAGGGCCAAATCTCTGTTCTCTATGCATTTACATTGTAATTTAAGGGCGCATTTATGTAAAAGACTTTCTCGCTCGCCGAAAGCGTGCTAGTTTATCGTTAGGCCGCAAAAAATTAATTAAGCGGTTATCGGGAGTGGTACTAAAAAAAATTGATGCGAGCGGGCGGTGTTTTTTTTTTTTTTACGTTTTATTCGTAATTATTCAAATGCGGGCGATGGCTTTTTTTTTTACCAAACAAATCGAAATCAGTAGCTTACATTTTGTTGTGGAGTACAATATCTTATGTTTTAATGCCAGGATCGGCGTGCAGAACTTGCACACTTGATAAAAGTCATTCTGTAGATCCAAGTTGTTAGTTGTGACACGCTTCTGAACGATCCTTAGATTCGTTTCTAGGCGATCATGTCAATGGAAATAGGTTGATTGTGGTCATCGGCTCCAAGTAATGTTTGGTGAAAGTGCTGATGCGTGATTGATACTTTTTTTTAGACGATGTCATAAAAAAAGGTTCATGCGCGAAAAAAAAAAACCATGCGTGCGCTCCTGAGAACCACTTAATTAATTTTTAGTAGCCTTTATTATTTATGATGAGTTTCGAGTTTCTACTAAACGAATGCGATAAATGTATTATAAATAAATGTATCATTAATGTATAATAAATAGCAACATGCCTAATTCCAGTGTCCCTGTCAAGAGGACCAACAGAAAGAAAATACAAATACAAATACAATTCAAAGGTGTAGGTTTGAAGAACTCAGCTTTGCACAATTCACAGAACTCTAAACCAGAACTTGAGAACCACTGCACTGCACGCAAACTGACTTCTGCAAATAAGCAAAGTTATGCACAATGTGTTTCCTTATGTGACCTGTCTGACAACTCCGAATCAGAAGATGAATTGAACGGCCTACTACCACTGCGGAACGTTGGTGGAGGTGGGCAACGTGTTTTTTTCTGGGAAATGTACTCCCCTGGAGGAATGAGCTAGTGCTGCTCCGAGACACATCCAGACTGGGAATGATGACGCTGCTTTGGATATACCTGACTCGCAACTCTTTGCTAATGATGATGTCTGCGACCAAGACTATGAAGGTGGTTTTCGCGAAAAATTTACCAAGTCTGGATGGAAGAAATAGAAGCGGGCTGATCTGCAAGCTGCCAACCCTAACCGTTGCAATCAGGGAACTAACCTTACTGGACGACAAACACAGAAACCGAGACGTAGAATTGAACCCACCATTGGCACCGGTTCACCTACCAACGTGAGAATTGTGTCCCCACGTAAAAGGCGCAAGGATGTAGTCATGAAGAAGGTCTTCGCCAGCAGATTTGCACCAGAAACTACCGCCATTGATATCACACAGATGGTCCAACAAAAGCTGGGGCCCATCAAGTGCGAATGTGTAAAATTGGTGACTAAATTTAACTGGTACACCTCTTTTTGCCTTACCGCTACCCCTGAACATGGGATTAACCTCATGGACGTTAAAATCTGGCCTAGAGGCACACTTATCATGCCATTCTATGGCAGGACCATCAGACAGGCTGACAAAACTAACACCCCATCCCACCCAAATGACATTAGTGAACGTGGTTGTGCTACGACACATAATGATTGCCTGCATGTTGCCACTGACCCTCTCAACTTGGAACTGATCGAACCAGAAGGCAAGGGTGATCACATTGCTGAACATAGGGATCAAGCAGAGTGTGACCCCGTCGAACATGCTCGTAGCAATTTGCTTGAATCGGGGAGCAGCGGAAGCCCTAGTCACAACCGCAGTACCGAGCCCACCGGAGGAAGGGTGACCAGATCCCGGAAATTAGTAAACCCAACATGAATTTCGTTCTTTGCAATATTGAGGGCGTCTGGAGTAAGCTTGAGGAGCTTCACGCAGTCATTGCTAATCTTGATCCAGCAGTTCTGTGTATCACTGAAACCCACCTCTTCTCTGACGATCCCAGCCCCCTGCCCGATACTTTTGTTTGCTACCGTACCGATCGAATTGGTAGAAGTAAAGGAGGTGCCCTTATTGGTATTGATCGATCTCTCAATCCATCGTTGGTTGCATGTGATGTCAGCCCTTTCCTCGATTGGGAATCTGTTTGGAGCACCATCGTCACTGACAGCGGAGAACTTACCATTGGCTGTGTGTACCGTGCCCCTTTGGACCTTTTGCATGCTGGTTCACATGAATCTTTTCTTGACATGCTTCGGTCTCGCTTGGAGTAGGCCGGAGAACGTGTTGTTGTTTGTGGAGACTTCAATTACCCTTGCGTGAACTGGAATTCTGCTGTTGGTCATGGGATATGTGGCAGTCCTACCAACCAGTTTTTAGCTCGTCGATGACTATTTCTTACAGCAACATGTTCGTAGACCTACTAGACTCCGAGGATTGCAAACACCCTCACTGCTCGATCTTGTTTTCTCCACTTCTTTTGTTGTCGTGGACTCCTTATCTCATGAAAGCCAAATTGGTTGTTCTGATCACGAAGTAATTCGTTGGACTATTGACACCACCAAACAAGATGCCACATTTGGCTTCCTCAGTCAGCAGTATTGGAAGGCCGACTTCGAGCTACTTAATAGTATTTTCCGGTCGATTAACTGGGTCGAAGAAATTGGTGATTTGGAATGTGAGGAGGCGTGGTGTGTCTTGCGTGACTTTATCCGCGATGTTGAACTCAATTTTGTGCCATCATCTGATTTTTATTCCAACTCTAAATCTCCACAAAGACCACTCTGGTGAAACAAAGCAACTAAAAGTCTGATTAACAGAAAAAAGAGAAAGTGGGGAAGTGGGATATTTACCGGCTTTACCCTACCAAAAGTAACTGGTTGGTCTACAAACAGATTCGCGATGATGTAAACAAAGCTGTCCTCGAAGCCCGTGCTAAATAAGAAGAAAATGTTGCTCGACAGTCTAAACATAATCCGAAGGTGCTGTATTCCCATCTTAACAAACGTGGTGGCAAACAACACATTAGCCGTATCAGGCTGCGTAACGGGCAGTGCTCCGCCGATTCCCAGGTCATCGCAGAGGAACTGAATAATCACTTTGCGTCCATTTTCCATCAATCTAGTCCCTGTGTCCCTTGCGAGAGTGAGCCAAGTCTTGTTATGACGGACCCATTATTTGAAGCTACTAGGGTCTTCAAACTATTAAGTAATACTGCTGCCAACAAATCTCCTGGACCCTTGCTCCTTGCTCCTGGACTCCTAGACCCTTGCTCTTGGACATTTGCTCCTCTTTGTGGAGGGGTTGTGCTGACTCTTTGACCACTCCTATTAGAATTATTTTCGAAAAGTCTTACTTACTCTTCTGGCCAGATTCCATCGGACTAGCACAAGGCCTTTATCTCACCCATTTACAAGTAGGGAGACCTTTTTTCTGCCAACAACTATAGACCTATTAGCTTGACTTCCCAGATTTGCAAGATTTTCGAAAAGATTACCCGGGATCACATCACCCAATTTCTTGAGGACAAAAATTGATCACTGAAAAGCAGCATGGATTCCGCCATGGAAAATCGTGCCTTACCAATTTGTTAGACTCCATTGACACTTGGACTCGGTTGGTTGACAGCGGGGTCCCATGCGACATGATCTTTCTGGACTTGGCCAGGGCTTTCGATACCGTCCCACACGGTGTTTTGTTTACCAAGCTCACAACTTTCAGCATCTGTGGCAGGCTTCTGGACTGGATCAAGTGCTTCCTGACTGACAGGATACAGAGTGTTCGTGTTAACGGGGTTATTTCGTGGTGGACGTCGGTTACCAGTGGTGTCCCACAAGACACTGTGCTCAGTCCCCTTCTGTTTTTGATGTTCATCAATGATCTTCCTGACTGCATTACTAGTTTTTGTAACTTGTTCGCAGACGACACCAAGATCTACCGCGGCATTTCTAGCGGTGCGGATAGCGTTATTCTTTAATATGACCTTGACAACATTTTGGCTTGGGCCAGGAGGAATGGCCTTAGTTTCAACATTGGCAAGTGTGTCGTCCTCCATCTGGGTAGTGGGAATCACCACTTCAATTATCTGCTTGACGGTAGACCCCTGACCATTGTTACTTCCACGAAGTGCTTGGGCGTTATCATTTCTAACGACCTCAAGGTTGGTGACCAGTGTGCTGCCGCGGCCAAGCGCGCAAATTGCATGCTGGGCAGAATCAAGCGCGGATTCAGGTACCTTACAAAGTACTCCTTGAAGACCCACATTACCGCCCACATTCGCTACCACTTGGAGTACTGCGTCCAAGCCTGGTCTCCCTACTTCGTGAAAGACATTCATACCCTCGAGGCAGTCCAACGCCGTGCTACACGTCTGTTACCTTCCTTAAAAGATCTCCCTTACGAGGAACGGCTCCTTAATCTTGGTGTTTCTACCTTGTCCCGCCATAGAGTCAGAGGTGACCTTCTCGAAACCTTCAAATCGGTGGTGCTTCACATCTCCCACACCTTCTATGACAAGCAGCGTGTTACGGACTCAAGAGGCCATCGTTTTAAGTTGCAAATTGATCACGCCAGGTTGCTGGTCAGGAAGAACTACCTGACAAACCGTTTTGTTCGCAAGTGGAACACGCTCCCTGATACCATCATGGCCTGCACTTGTCTAAATATGATAAACTGTAGTGCCTGACGTCGTTTCCAGCCTTATGGGGATTGCCCTGCCGAGTAGTGGTTTTATGTTATGTTATGGCTAAACAACGAAGTACAACAATATTTTTAAACACGCAAGCCGTCAGTTCTTGCTATTTCCAGAATCTACCTGTATATGGCACCCATTTTGAATTGTTTTCTTGTTGCCATAAATCGACGCTGCCCTGCCACGTGCATCATATTTCGTGTCGTGAGCCATTAGGAGAGGAGCTCCGTCCGCATTGTTGCCGTGGTTACTAGGTACAGACAGGTCGGAAGTCTCACGCTCCGTTAAGGGCGGGTTTTATGCAACGACAATTTTCTCGCTCACTAGCTTTTACTTGGTTAATGCTAAATCTGGCGGCTGCTTCTCACCTCAACCGGAGAATGCGGCTTTCCAGCAGTCGACTCGTAGTAACCATGGCAACAACACGGACTCAGATCTTCTCTTCGTGCCTTGTGATACGACGTACGATGCGTGCAGCATGACAGCGTCAATTTATGACAACAAGAAAATCATTTTTACCGCAGTACAAGACGACGGATTGATTTCTGAATGCCGGCATTCGATGGTTTGTCTTTAATTCGATAAGCCCGAAATGGACGCCATGTTGGATTTTGAATTGTCGCTGCGAGAAACTATTTATTCTGCCATCGTCTGCTCACTGCTAGAAGCTGTTCTTTGTACGAGAATAGCAAATTTTGGCAATAGCGAGAAATGTCAACGATATTGTGGCAATGTTTAAAACTATACTGTTGCACTTTGTTCTTATCCGTGTTGTTATTTATAATACGTTTAATTTGTTATCTATTACCGCATTCATTTAACAGAATCGTAAATAAATAACGGTTGCCTAGCAAAAAGCGTTCGGCGTGCGAGAAGGTCTCGTTGCGTAAAGGCGCCCTAAAGGCGAAGAGTAACTAACGTATTTGGTGTTAAGTAAGAGCTAGTAAGCGAGAAAATTTGTGTTGCGTGAACGGGTCCTAACGCTACCTACCGGTACAGGCGTCCATTAAAAAGCAATGGGATTCTCGTAAAACTGCGAATGGTTTCGACTCGCTCCACGATTATTACCTTTCTGGACGGTTATTTTGGCTTTTTAATTCCTTTTTTCTTTTAAAAAACATCATGCATCATGCATCACGACAATTTCTGTTTGTTTAACCTCATATGTTGAATGACACGAAGCGCCGTGGTTTGCTACGTGTAGCCGAAAAGAAGATGTTGTTTGAGGCTAATGCTTCCTTACGTCGCAAATTTAGGACGCTAAGTTACGACAGCTTAAAATGTAAATTAAAAAAAATATATACTAAAAGCATTTTATACCCCCGCCCGCCGTCCCTACCCTCCATCCTCCACACCAAAAAAAAATCTGAACGCGTTTCCCGCATGTAAATATTGGAAGACGTTCGTGTCGCATAAGTTAAAGTGAATTGTTTATTTAATTTTTTTTTGTACTATTTTATTTCATTTAAAAATGATGGCTGCCACGAGTCGCAAATAATTAATGAAAAACTAATCCAACACCGCCTGAGTAACCCTCTTCATTTTTAAATTACTTGCCTCTTCGAATATAAAAATGCTTTTAGAAAATCTGCATTATAGAGTTGTTTCCCTTTCTCTCTTAACGGTCCTTTCTTTTTTTTTTTTTTTTTTTTTTTTTTTTTTTGGGAAAAGAAATCTTTGCGACTAGAAAGTGGTTTTTAGTTTTATAAACGCGTGCTTCTTTACGAATTAAAACTATGTGGGCTTGGTGCCATGTTTGGGTATGCACAGACATACGCCATTTGGATCAAGACCAAACATCATTCGAAAAAGAATCCGGGACTGAGTGGTGTGTGTGTTGGGGGGGGGGGGGGGGGGGAAGAGACTTAAAAGAAATTTGTCTTTTGTATTTGGCGATTTCTCTAAAGTCTTTTACATGTTTCTATGGCTGGCCTATATACCGACCGACTTGGTTAAAAGGGTGCAAAAATGGAAAACGTGGTACGGCCTTACGCGACTATGTGTAACGAACGCCTATTTCGCGCCAAATATTTTCAACAGACGTATCAACCAACCCACTCTTGCTTTTTCTCTCGACTGCGACACCCCATTCCCTCCCGACCCCTTTCCCCTTCTTATTCTTAAAGGATGTCCTTGTTGTGTGCTTTCTCTTCCTTGCAATAGTTTTGGACTGTCTTCTGCGTTCCAATGTCTCAACTTGGGACAGGGCCAAAGGCGTATATATATCCACGCAGTGAGTTGCTTAGGGGTCGGGCTGTGCGGGGCAGGAGGGGCGGGGAAGGTGGGGGGGGGGGGGGTGTTCCGTGCCAGAAATGTGCTTGCCCTCAGTGATGGTGAGATACCAGCTCTTTCCTTGGTCATGGTAAGATTGACGTCACGAGGTCCCGCACATCCTTTGACGTCATTGGTACGTTCCAATGTACGCACACACGTAAATGATGAAGACGCTAATGCTAATATAAAATGTCTTTTGGAATACTGTTCTTATTATTGATTTATTATTATTATTAAAAATGGTAATTCGTAAAAAATTGACTCTAAATTAATTTTAAAAAAGATCTACAATTAAAAAATAAAGGAAGTATAACGTAAAGCACGTTGCATGCACATCGACAACAAAGTGACAACATCGACAACAATCTATGACGAATCTCTTGTAAGTTAATTTTATATCCACAGGATTGTCTCATTGGCTTCAAGGCTTAGCTGAGCTACCGGCAACCTGACCAGGCTTCTGCCATGTAAGACAGTCCCGGATGGTTGGCGACAGTCTTAGATGTAAACACCCAATTCCGTTAAATCGCTGCAAGACCAACTGAGTACAGACAATACAAGTTATGTAAAAAGGATGTTACCTTCTCACTACATTCGAGCATCCTGCACGAAATAGCTTTTGCAATATTTACACAGGTTAAAGTGAACTTAACCAACCACACAGCAGCGAAAATAATGTCGCAAAATTGAGTCATACAGGAAAGCTAACCGGGAGGTTCGAATGTACCTTTAAGCGTTTTCTTTGAGGGTTTTCGATTGTAGAACACGATGGAACAACCGGTTGACCGATCGCGCACTATTGCCAGCTCGGCAACGTTGTTGTCATGCTTTACTTGCTAATTCTATACTACTTATGTTTGAATTCCAACTAGTTGTTCCCAGGGTAACGTACACCGGTCTAGCACGAAGCAGACGTCTCGGGCGCCATGGCTTAGCTTGGAGCAAGTTAAACCTCCAAGACAGCCATGTTGCCCAATGCCTCGTTTGTTGCAGCAGCCTCGTTTGTTGTCGCTGTGGCTATTGTTCCAGAGTGTAATGGCCCTTTGTTTTCCGTTCACAATACAGGCATCTGTTGCCTTTGGTCTTAAATGTCAGACGGACTGAACGGGATTGAACCTTCGCCCTTTGAGATGATAGACCGAAGCCTACCACTGAGCCATATACTGACAAGGCCGAAGGTTGAGGGTTCAATTTCCCCTGAGGAAGCCTGACACTTAAGCCCAAAAGGTTTGCATCCGTATTTATTTATCACTTATCGAGCCGATTTGGAATTTCCATCCTGTTTAAGTAAAGATTCAGTCACATTCAGAATTTTTCAGGCATCTGGTTATTTTTGAAGGAATTAAATATAGGTGCGAAATTCGGATTGGTCGAAGCTGGTCAGAATCTTAGAGTACCAATATCATTGTAAACAAATACTGTTCATGCTTTTAAACTCCAAATAACCTAAAGTTTAAGAAATGTGTCCACGAATCGATCATTACTACAGCGTAGTTAGTTTCGTCGATGTATGTGACTGGTGTCGGTAAAAGAACCGGCATTCTTATAGAAGAAGGCTTCATCATACCTCTAGCTCCACAAACAACCTAGGCCTAATTTATTATAAATTATAAATTAGGCCTATACACTATAAATTATAATACAGGGACGTAGTAATATTTTTTTTTATCCTTTCAAAATTCCTTTTCACATACCGGCGTTTGGTACCTTATAATTTTTCCCTCAGCTATTCCTTTTTCGATTCGTCAAATTTAATTGCGTGTAGTCAAAATGACTGTTTTTTAGTACGTTGAAAATCTCTTGTTTACATAAAATTCAAGATTTCGGTTACTGACAATTTTTTTTAGACAGGATCTTTGTTAATTTATTTTGCAAAAATAACAATCGTTTGTCAGAAGACTGGGAAATGAAACTATATATTTCAGCTCCATGCCTAATTCGGCTAACTATCTATCCAAGCTTCGTATATAATTTTGTTAAAATCTTCGATCGCTAGCATTCTCGTAGTTGGCATCAATTTTCCTGCCGTTTACATAATTTAATAACACGTTCTTTAACTTTCCAGTATTTATCTAAAATAGTCCTAAACATTTTGCAGTTTCAACAACATTACTTCTTTTGAAGGTTTCTCACTGTCATTTTCCTAGATGTTATACTGTTTGTGTGGATAATGTGTTTCAGTTAGAAACATTTTTTTCTTTGTTGAGACGAACTGGCAGTTTTAGTGTCGTTTATAAATAAAGTAGGCTATTTTCCAAGAACCGATAACAAAAGTTGTCGAATATACCTGCAAAGCAGCTTTTTAAAAATTTGTCTCACTATTATGTTTCATAAAGGTCGTCAGTAAAAAACACCACTTGAGATTTTTTAACATAGTTTTAAGTATCATTAAAACAAATCTTGAACAGTAAATCTCCAAGTATACTGAGCCATGGCGTACCCCACATTTAACTTCAAGTTGTTACTGGATCTTTCTTTTTCTCCCCAGTATTTGTACAATGCAAACATTTTAAATGCATTGTAGCATTGTACGGTTTGTACGATACAATACATTTTTCTCTTTAGTTTTAAACCATAATTATGGCACTTTGCTTTCTCAAGCTTAACTTGATTACTCTTAAATCTTCTGGCTATTTTTTTTTTAATATTTTCAAGGCGCTTAATTGTAGTTGGTTTGTTGTAATATACAGTTTGAATATACAAACACTAACAGTACTGCAGAGAAGTTTTGATGGAAAAATCCATTGTTACAAATACACAGTTGTTATTTTGCAACTGCGTGTTCTGGGTTACAGTTGCTTGCCAGGACAATTGCCAGAAAGTTGTGCTGGTTCTTAATGTTTTAAAAGAATTCCACAGGCTTTTCTATTACAACTGCAGCTTTAAGTTTAAAATGGCGCCTGCCAAACTTGCAAGTCATCTGTCACGCAAAATGGCGTCGTCCATCCGGTTTTCGGAGCCTTGGGCGGCACGTGCATCCCCTTTTCCCGGTTGATTTCCGAAGGCCGATCGTCCATTTTAGTAACTGCAATTCAATGGGGCTTTTGCCTGCCAACTGCTCGCCAACGCAGTGCTCTCTTCTGCCACCCGCCCAAAGCATGGCGAGTGGATGGTGACTCGCGATAATAGTCAAAGTTAGTCACGAAACTGCCGAAGACAGATTACAACTTGCACGAGATTGTTCTTGTCCAACGTCTTGACTATACATTGACCGTAAATTGACGTAAAACCTTGGTTTACGCTCGGCTGCTGAGACTTGCGGAAGTTAATTTATTTTTCAGTTTCTGTCTTAAAGGCGGTGTTGCAGAGAGACATTTCTGTCTGAACGGCAAGTATCTGTAATTTACCTGAATTGGGGCTGAACTGGGATGGGACTGCGCACGTTTACTCCAAGGCATATTGATGACAGCCAAACTGTGTTAACTGTTGTGATTACACAGTGCTGAATTTACCTTTTTAATTGCTTATGCATTTTATGCCTAAAAGCAGTTATTGAAATACAGCTGGAGAGAAAGAGGGTTCGCCTCGTGACGTCACTAGGACTATTGTCTAGTGACGTCACGTCCCACTCGAGTCGTTTATTCGAACGGGTCAGTCATATAACTTTTTAGCGTCAGGCCGGAAGTCCCAGAATGTCAGTCGATTAACCATGAAGTTCGATGAAAACAATGCCAGCAAATTGTAGGCTTTTTTATTGAACAGTTTATGATGAAATCGTTTGCATATGAAGGGATCTAGGTCCTTGATCAATAATTTTTCCCAATTATGCGTCCGTATGGAAACGAAGTTGAGCCAGATTTAAACTAGTTAGTTTCAGGTTTCAGGACAACATCGCACGGAAAACGGAGTCCTATCTGTCGTTCTTCTTTGGTCGAACCGATAAAAAAAACTGGTGGCTACTTTGCGATTTGCTGGTAACTATTCCCGTATTTTACGCATATTGACAATTCACGTAGTCATGTCGAACAAATAGCTCCTACTAATCAGGTAATTCGATCATTGTATAATCGGTGGAAGTTATCGGAATATTATTTAGTGTACCAGCTGTGTTAGTATCAATTCAACAAACACGTGAACACGCTTCTGAATCGCGCACTTTTTTACTTAACAAAAGTTAACACACATTACGTTTGAATGAAGAATGCTATCACTCTTAGTTGGTGGTTAAGGTTGAGACAATACCTTCCCTTGTAAACTTTACAGCGAGAGAGATGACGACAAAAATCTAAATGACGTATTTGGACGCAAGCAGGTGAGTTTTTAGATCACGGCCGACTGCGATAAGCATAGCGACGTGGGTATGACGAAGAGCGGACGAGCGAAACAGCGTTCGGTATTTGTAATACAGAACTAAGTGCTATCGCGGGGCGCGATAATGCATTATGCAGGACTAGTGGAAAGCCCGAACAAAGTTCGGGGGAAGCATATGTGTGGCCACAAAAGCCCGAAAACTACTGGCCTTAATAATTAAGCAGCATGACCAAGGCTCATCTTTTTCCCTACTAAGTCACGTATCCTAAAAAATCCTTTCTTAACCCTACCGGCAACCTGCTCCCCCCCCCCCCCATCTCTCATCTCTTTGCCCTCTCCCCGTTTTTTGTCTATTCTGCCTCCGTTAGGTTACGCTAGTCCCTTCTACTCCTGCGTCACCCCACACACAGATCCTCTTTTCCCGACTGGCCGTCTCTGTCTTCCGCTCTCTCCCCATCCCCCAACAATCATAGGTCGCAAATCTTCCATCCCTGCGCAATCTTTTCGGGAAATGGCAAGAAACTGCGGCCGGGGAAATAACTATGCCGAATTAATTACAATTAAGCGTCACTACGCGTAAAACGTTTCACTACCACATTACAGTATAATCTCTTCGCCACCTGATTACAGCTGCAGGAGGAATGTAAACCACCCCGCCCCCTCAAAAAAAAAAATACGGGCCCAGCCACGTTGCGCCAGTCTTTTCTCTCTTACGCAAGCTGGCCGCCAACCCCACCTTGCCACCACGTAGCGCCTATCTCTTCCCACCAATGCAACCCGCCCACCAAAAACCACTTGCACCACCGGCCACTCGGACAGGTAGTAATACAAAAAATTATAACTACGCAACACTACCCATATCCAATATCCACCACCAGATGGCAGCACTGAATATTCATGTCAACCAAGCTTAGCAACCTCACTCATCCTTAGTTTTGGTAACGCAATTATCCGCGGCGGCGGCAACAGATGGCGCAGAGGTGTTTGCCCAAACACCCGAACTAAGTTCAGCGTTGTGTGGAGAATTTTTTTTTTTATTTGTGTTGCTTTTCTCCAGTGTGTGCACCTTATCAGAGGTGATGGCATTGTAGTACTTAGAGCACCGAGTGAATTTTACTTGGTCAATATTTCACTGAAAAACTACATTTTTCGTGAAGTACATACATCTGTTACTAATTTTCCTTGATACGGGCCTTCAACCACGCCAACAATGGCTCGTTATACTAACGCAACAGTGTCTCGGTAACTAACAATGCAAATCATTGTTGGACAAATATGTTCGACGATAGTTCGGCAACAATGTGCTAACACTGCCCTTTATTGCAACAATGGTGCAGAGGTGTTTGCCCAGATCCTCAAATGCTCCTCCTCATCGCTTTCCCCGCGAGCAAATTGTGATGTTAAATTGCTCATCCTAACCCACTGCCTCCCCCCTCCCCCCAACAAAGTAAGCTACCAAACGAGAGGCTTCTTCCTTTTCCCTCAAATCTGCCAACAGTTAGACTTTTCATCTGATCTGGCATCCGGTAAGGAGACGGTGATTGTTTTTTTTTTTTTGGGGGGGGGGGGGGGGGGGAAGGGGATCGGCCGTTTGCTTTGGGGTCCTCACTGGGATCAACGGATTTAAGGGCACATTTTTTTCCCCAAGCTGTGCCAAAATATTGTTAATTTTTTATTCATTTGCATTTTGTTTTATAAATCTAAGTATTCCGACTGAGGTCCATTTTTCAGAATGAGAATTTTTCTTGGGTGTGATGAGGGAATGGTGGTTGTTGTTCCCCTCCCCCCCCCCCCTCCAAAAAAATCGACCGTGGTTGTATTACATGCCTGAATGTTTATACCTATTTTGTAGATAGGTATAACTGGAACCAAGAATAACCTATGTCGCTCTTTCATTATTCATTTAATAAGAGCATAATCGGAGCATTGGTTATGATGTCTTCTACGCATAGCTTACCATGAATTGTGTCCTCCGTTCTTCAACTGTCGTTTTACCTGTCCCAACCCACATATGAGCTGTGGGCTCATGATTTTTTAGCATAAGCAGTTATTGTATTTATTCGAATTCTTGTTTCTATTCATTTTTTTATTTCAACATGCGTTTGAAGAACTCCAACCAAAAAGTGATTATTTCACTTGTGAGTGATGCCCTGGTTATACAATTTTGCCTTAC
>JAHWFP010018734.1:0-10820 GCA_023313725.1 Lithobius niger
CATTTAATAACACGATCAACACTAGAGGAAAAACCCTTGGTGGGAATTTTTAACAAGTTTGTTTTGGGGAGATATGGTTTTTTTTGTGTGTGTATTGTTTTGCAGTTTGTTTTTGTCAGTAATAAGTTATCTGTTTTTTCCCCCCAGCAAACACTAACCTTTGACCTTTGCGACCGTCACCTAAGACCGAAGCCTTACCAGTAAGCCATACAGACATGACCAGAGCATATAGCATTTGTAGTGATCCCTTCGGCAGTTTTAGTTGGCCTCATGGGGTTAAAATGGTAACAATTCAGTTGAATTCACACATAACGCATAGCAATCCGGAGATTACATAGCAAGGGGAAAAAAGTCCTCAAACTTTTGAAGAAAAGGGGGCCCCCAATTACTCCTTCCCAATTCGACTCTCTCCATGAACCCGCATTCCAGATCAACTGATCCACACTGAAGTCACACAAAAAAAAAACCTCTCTTAGGGCCAAGTGGAGAACCCTCGTCCAAAAGCCTCCGAACAAACCACGCAATCGCTATGAAAGAAAACAGCAGCCAGTGATGCTCACAGAGACCAGCACAAAATGCAATCAACGGACTGCAGCATGTAAGAAAAAAAAAGGTGGTAAATAGTGTGTGATGTATAGCCTGAAGAAGTTAATAGACTGCAAATGTAAGCACGATACTTTGTAATAATTTTACCAAAAATTCTCCTTTTCAAACCAACGTGTTTTTTCCACGTCATTTGGTTCTATCTCAATTCCAGAATAACATTCAAGTGAGTCGTCTGCAAACTAAATAAGATGTAACTAACTATAGTAATGCCTTTGTTACTATAAAGCCTCTAGGAAGGCCCTCAGGTATAGCCTGGTTAGATGCCTGACCAGAGCACCAACTAATTAACACTCAGATGTTAAAGGAAAACAAAAACACAAACATTGGTCAAGGTTTTCTTTAACCTTGACCTAATACTCGGTAGGATTCACTTGTCGAATATATTGGTGTATTGATATCACTCCTTTGAAGTGCCGAACCGTTCTCAACCTGGAGGCCCTTTTACCAGTTTTGGTTTTTTGATGCGAGTTTATGTACGAAACCAAATACTTTCATTATAGTTTAATTGTTGTAGCTTAATTCCTTTTCTGAGGTACCTTTCCAGAAGGGGTCGTTAAAGAAAGACAGTATGTGGTGTTTTGAACAGTGTTGAAGTCCAGCCAGTAATGCAACTGCAGATGTTGAATTCATAAAATTGACATCTATTAGTCCAAATAATTTGAAAAAAAAATTAGGTGACGAGGTTCACCTCATCCTGATGGCTAGTTTTACCTCACTCACCGTTGTCTCCATTGCTATACTTTATCTTATTGCTATACGTTTTTCGTATAGTTCGTAAAAATGTCTACAAACTCCACAACTTTTGCGACTCCGTTATTTTCGAGGTAAGATCATTAGTGGCTGGAGGCATGTGTCGAGTTTTTAGCTTCAATCAAAGTGATCCTGCGCGTGGCCCTGTGCGCGTTACGTTGCCGCCGTATTACAAAAGAATGCCATTATTGCCTGATTACACGGTGCCGTTAGAAAAGGCCAATCAGGGAAGCGCTGGAATGTCACGTGACCCACGAAAGCCAATTAAGAAGAAGGTCTAAAGCGAATGCTAGTTGTCCTTCCACTTAATCAACTTGCGATCGCTAGCCCAAACAGCTTTTGAGGACCGTAATTAAGGACGCTCTAGGCTAAGTTAGAGAGACAGAGAGGGGGACCCGACTTTTCTTAAGCCTCTTACGGGGCCCCTGAAGTCAAGTCTGGTCCCCCGACCCCCCTCTCCTCCCACTCAACGAGACAAGACACTCAACAGGCACTCTAGCTGAAAGCCACCTCCCTTTTACTGCAACACAATCTGATTGCCTCTTGTTTCTGTTGCAGTGTCCCAGAATGCCAAGCAACGCCACGCCGCGCCGCGCCGCCATACTGAAGTACAATCGCATTAACGCCCTCAAATCCATTTTGAAAGAACACGACAATGATGTTAGGCCTAAAATGTCAACTGTTTACTATGCGGACTTGGTCAAAAATAGAGAAGAAATGTTTTGATTTGAAAAATCACCATAATGTTTGCGTACTTCGTAACTATTGGGCTCTTCATGTCCAACTTCTTTGAAGTCGAGTTAGAGTCTTAACGGAAACATTAGAAACTGCTGTGATGCGTAATGATTAAACAGTAGAACAAAAGGAAAACGGTTAACGAATCACACAACCTGCGTTAAAGATTATTGTGTGCGCAGCGTATCTTGAGTCCTGCAGATATTTTGTGAGCGGCTGGCTACATCTTCCTGGAGGGAGCGGCTTTAATCGACGGCTGCCATTGTTTTTGTAACCATTTTGGATATCAACAAAGCACTCTGCTGCCAAAAACATACAATCGATTATCTGTGTTCGTTCTGGGGCGAACTCAAGATAGGCTGCGGAAACTATAGTCTTGTGTGTAAAAGATACAATAATCTGAGAAAGAAAGAATAAAAGACAAACCCGACTGAGACTAGAACAGGACTTCCTGCATAGGCCGGAAACTTTAACAACTGTGCTATCGGAGTGGACCTCGCTTTTTTTTTTTAATTAATTTCTTTTGAGCCTTAAGTCAGCCGAAACAATTTAATGCTCGTGTGGCTGAACCGGTTCAATTTTGAACGTTACCGGACTCTTTTCAAAGGAACAAATATCCAGTGAAGGGACGTGCCAACACGGGGATTTGAACCGGGAAACCTCCGATCATCGTAGGGGCCGAAAGATTGTTCAAAATTGGCCAGAATAGTTCCCGTTGCTGTTGAAGGTGCATGGTAGTCTCTCACGCTACCCTGGCCGGCAGTCCTGGAGGGGACTTTGTCAATGTCCCCTTTCCAGGGGTTCGACCAGATCCGCAAACCTCCAGCAATCAGGCTGAGCTCTCTCTCCGCTCAGCCACGATGACCACAAGCTCTAGTCAAGCTAGAAGCGGCTATTCAGCCTTTCTCAATAAGGGACCGGTCATTATTTATGGCCGGGGGGAGGGGAGGGTGGCGGAAGAAATAAAAATGTGACCACATTTTCGATGACCCCTTTCACAAACATCCAAAAATAATGTAACCCCGCCCCCCCCCCCCCCCCCCAAAAAAAAAAAATGCGCTCTTTTTGTATGCCGATTGAGGCTGTCTGCAGATGGTTTCCTGTAGCCAAGATTATTGCTGTAGCCAAATTAGTAAGTAGTACTCCACACCGACAAGTTACCAGTAGTTGTAAGGAAAAGATATGTCTGGGTAAAAATGTTCTGTAAAGTACCGATGTTCCCTACACCCATATCTATCTTGTGTCAAGTTTCATACAATAACTATGATGAACACAACGTTTGCTTTTATGCCCGCATCCGTAACAGAGTCTGCACCTTAAAAACAGAAGAAGCATAAAAACCAGGGCGGCAAGGCTTTTCTACAAACTCCGGGTGTGCCAGTGTGGGCTCATTCTACTTGTGCGCTAGATACACGGCATATTCTTCCTGTGCGCTAGAAACAGGACACCGTAGCCAGGAAATCACCCCCAGTAGTCCAGTGGCTGGTTAGTACCTGGCCTAATAATGTGCAAGTTGTGGGTTCGAGTCCCAGCCGGTACTCTGCTTACACGACCAGACTTTAATGTAGAACTGTATGCTTCGTTAGCATAATAATTGCTACTTTGAAAAACATACATTTTAGTTTCTCACAATATCGTAATTGTCTACATGGTCACTGGGAATAGGAAGATGTACTTACTGAGAGTCACAGAGTCGATTCAGAACGTAACCCAGAGCATGGACAGTAAACTATCAGGCCCGACCTACAACAATATTAGGGGTGTAGACAAAATGGCCGCCATGAGTGGCCCATTTCATTTCTTCGAGGTCTGTTCGGGAATCGGCCAAGCAATTCGCATCGGTGAATTTCTGTATGGAGAGTCCCGCCATCTACTGCCAAATAGCGGCAATTGACAAAAAAACTAGTTATTCACTAACTTAATCACAGTAATCACCCGGAAAATAACTTACACGTCCAAATAAATACGTTCCCGTATTTTTTGCCACAAAGCTATTAAATATCTCGACTGCAAATAGCTCTTCAGTAAACAGCGACATGTTCGCTTATCCAGAAAGTTTTGCAAGGAAGGCAGCATTTTCGTACGGAAGGTGTCGCCCTCGGTTGACAAAACGAGGCAACAAGGCAAATGAATCACATCAGCAACGCTTTCGGCGGCCATATTGTCCAACCCAGTCTCGTACGTTATTTTTCATCAAAGATCCGGGACGGCACCCGAGTCATTGTTGGATTCCAGCATGAGGAAAGCGGGCGATATCCTTCTTCTCACCCGTTTTGAAGCTATCAGTCCGGCGTACATTGTTGAGCGCGAGTGGAATACATTGTTGCGTTTAGACGAAGAAAGTTTGTGTGGAATATCTCGTTTAAGACGCAATGCTACACGCAACGAAAAGAACAACGTTTAATTCAGAAAGTGGTTGCAATGTTGTAATTAACAATGAATTCCTGAACGATCTTTTTAACGTTTTAGATGGTGTTGTTTTCAAAAAATGTTCCATTTAGGCTAACTGATTAGATTCGGTTGCTTTATTCCTTTTTTGTCAGTTAATGGAAACCAACGTTTGTAAATCAGCGGTTGCAATGTTGTGAGTAATGTGAATTGTTAACTTTTTTTTTTATCTGTTATTTTTTTTTTTTTTTTTGGGTTTCAGTAAATTTATTACATTTGTTTGATTTCTTCCACTTTACATTAACACAAACGGGGATGGGATCCACGGGGATGGGATCCACGTGGATCCCAGCACTCCACGGGGATGGGATCCACGTGGAGTGCTGGGATCCAAGATCCCAGCCCTCCGCCGTGGATCCCAGCACTCCTCGTCCATTGTTGCGATCCCGTCGTGCTGTATTGTTATAAGAGGACTGAGAGCTTCAAAACGGGTGAGAAGTTTAGTTTCACTATGTAAGGTCAGGATGGATTTAGTCTTGAGCCGGCGTGCTGTTAGGATGGGGCATTGTTTAACAGAGTCTGACAAACACCCTTCAGCAAAGTGCACACTCTGAAGACAATGTGCCCTGACATCACTGTATACTACTAGAGCCGCCTTCGTACGAATTGTGTACTATCCACACGCAAAATGAGCACTCTGTGAGTAAGAAAGTAGGCAAACACAAGGCTCCGGAGACGAGATATGGTGCACAGTGATGTGTGTGTATACAGTGTCTTCAAGTTTACGAATATCGCCTCCGATGCTGGGATTTAAAGGTACGCTCCGCCTGCTTTATAAGAGCAACGCGCAGATCCCTATCCGCGCATATTACCATCGCACCGTTACGCGAGACGGTGTAGTGATACAAGGCCAATTGAGATAGTAGCTGCGTTCTTCGCAACGAGGAACGTAGCTTCTATCTCAGTTGGCCTTAGGCGTAGTAGACGAAACAGCATGAATGTAAAAATCGTGTCGTCCCAAACCAGAATGATTTTCGTTTATTTTAACTTCACACTTTATAATTTTTTAGGGTTGTGTCTTATAATTTTTCTTCGGCAATCTATTGGGCTTAAGTAATTTTAATATTTACCGCATTAGTCTTTCAGATTTTTGATCCCATGGTAATTATTCGCAAACGATTAAAAATTAGACATACATACACACACACAGATGAAACGTCATGGTTACTGTAAGCGCGCAAAGGATCGTATAATCGCAGGATGCTGTTAAATTAGTACCCAATATTCAACAGAAAATCTCCTAGACGCCAAATTTTAAAACGGATTTTTAGCAAGGGATTGATTGGCTATCGGTAACTAAATGGAACTTTGGGGCTTTACTTGATGCGGAGGATCGAGAAAAATTGCGGTGGGAGGAATGTATCTTTAAGACATTACAAATTTGAATAGGTGACTGACAGTTAAAGAAACTAAAGTAGATGTCAATACTAACAATAAAACGAAGCAAGCAGTCTGCATAAAGACTGTCCTTGTGAGGATACACAATACACTAGTCTGAGAAAGAAAGAAAAGACAACTGCCCCGACTGGGACTGGAACCCAGGACATCCCGTTTACTAGCCGGGCGCTCTGACCACTGCGCTACCGTGGCGGGTACTGGCTACAGGCTCCAGCCGAGCTAAATAGTTGTTCAATCCTTCTCAGTGGTGCTAGCTCGGCTGCAGCCTGTAGCCAGTACCCGCCCCGGTAGCGCAGTGGTTAGAGCGCCCGGCTAGTAAACGGGAAGTCCTGGGTTCGATTCCCAGTCGGAGCAGTTGTCTTTTCTTTCTTTCTCAGACTAGTGTATTGTGTATCCTCACAAGGACAGTCTTTAATGCAAACTGCTTGCTTCGTTTACCCTTTACCTTGTGATTTCTTTATGTATTTATTTAACAATAAAAGAAGAAATACCATGCTGTTTCCTGGTGGTTAACAATGTTGGCTCCGATTGTGTTTGCTTTCGGCGATTCAAAATTTGATAGACAGACGCATCTTTACTACAGGCTATTTCAGCCTAGACAAAGCCGACGGACGTGTTACACGTTTTTAGTCTTCTGTACAGCCGTACTGGCTGAAAACACTATTGCAAATACTTTGTCCGTCCGTCCGTCGCTTTTTTCAACTTCGCAACGGTACCAGAAATTGATGACCACTGTTTACAACGTTCCATTCAGTGTCAAAAGTTAGTTAAATAACATGGCAAATTAAAACATCGTTGCCTCCTTATAACTAATAGACTTCTTCGACGTAACTCAATTAAATAATAACATTTCATCGTCGAATTGAAATCCTAAAGATTTGTGTTAACGCAGTCGTGAAAACAAAAACATTTTAGCTTCGTTTAAAAGAGTCTTGTCGCATTGTTGCATGAATGAATAGGCTTACGATCGAACCAAATTCTCCATTAGGCCTATCTGCGACTCACGAAACTAAAACTGCCGTTAAAAAAATTAGGCCTAAAAAATGAAAATTAGGTCTAAAATCACGTTACCATGGCAACGTCAATAGTTGCTACGAGTCGCTGCTGCAGCGTGTCTCCTGTCCCTTCCCTACTACCACTGATCTATATATGTTACGTTGCACATTACGTTGTAACACTAACTGTGTACGCGGAGGCATACCGTGTTGCAAATATGAATAGGTTTACTCCAAATCCAAATCCAAATCTCCGTTAGTTGCTACTTACGAAATTAAAGTTGTAAATTAGGCCTAAACGCTGACAATTATTCCTAAAACGTACAATAAGTTTAAAAGCTAACACATTTGTAACGGGCAATTCTGATGGTTACTGTTTTTAGATTATATAATAGAGATAGCTGTTGCAATGCGTGATAGAGAAGTGTGCCTCACTATTGGTAGTGGCAGAACTTTACAGAAGACCGGATGCGACTAGGTAGTCGCTGTAGCCGCTTGTTTATAGCGGCCTCGCTTTGCAACGAGTGCACACCAATTTCGGCGAAGTTTGCAGGTATTTCAGACATACAGACTGATTACAAAATAATGACCACATCACAAAACTTTATTAAAAACGAGCCAGAAACGACATCGGAGTGCAGTTTGTTTTGTTAAAAACGGTACACTCAAATAGTTTTACGGTTCACCGTCGTCAACGTAGTCTGACCAGCATGCACTGCGTGTGACGTCATATCCTCAAAATGGCGTCTATGCAGCAAAAAGGTATGTACGTCGTATGGTTTTGTGTTCAATCCAGTATCATTACTCCCCTCAGTTTGTTCCTATGGGGATACGTGAAGGACCTTGTTTCAAAACCAAAGAGGTGTGTGTCTGCGGCTATATGTTGGTCCGATCATCTGATTCTCGTTAATTCTGAGCTAATTGCGTAGGATATTTGAAATTGATACCCGCGTAGTTGATGCGCTACCTCACTACGTAGGTGTCGCTCCACACCGCCCCTACTTCCATACCAATAGTCTTGTGTAACTGTCACGTGACCTCTGTAATAAAAGGAACAGCACAGATTCTGCACTGCCTTTACAGCTAATCCAATTGCCTAGTTCGTAAGGGGCGCATATTACTAGGGCAGTTATGTTCGCCTCAACACAACAAGCTGGTTTTAAATTTTACCAAAATTACAATTTTAAATTCGGTTTTAAATTGGTTTTAAATTTTACCGAAAGTACATTACTGGGTAATCTAACGAAACCAAACAAAGCCATTATATTTTCTTCTTTGTTTAGGCGCTAAAATTTCATAGTTGGACTCTAATTTGGACGTTGGACGTTTGCAGTGACCAGTGTTTTTTTTTTTATTAACAGTTGAAATGGTTGTTTTCTTTACATGTCTAATGGCTGAATACATCAGCATAGTTTCTAAACACTAAAAGCGAACTAAACACCGCTTCAATAGAGCAGCGTCACGTGACGTCATTATGGCTACGAGACACCATTTGGGGGTAATAGCTACAAGGTGCACTAGATTAAAATGTAACGGAAACCAACGGCACTTCTAGTCAAGACAGTGCTTTGAGAGCGGATTTCTTAGGCATAAAAGAACGTTGTTTTCTCCAGCAACAATAATCGCGCGTTATAAGGCTTAAGTAATCCAGTCTAATAGCATTGGCTTCAATAAGACGATCTTCCTTTCTCCCTCCAGTGCTCCTTGCAGCTAACCCAGTTACTGGCTCCACCATAGAGTTATACACAATAATACTACGTCGTGTTGCGTCGTGTCACTGCCCTATAGGAAGGAAAGCCAAATGGGATCGAGAAGAGTTAAACAAATACGGACGCAAACCTGTTTACGTTGCCTTTTGGACTATTCTCCGCTCAGGCAGTCTGACAAAAGTCTAAAATTCCGAAAGGCAACGGAAATAGATTTGCATCCGTATGTGTTTAAGTAAAAACTGCAGCAACACTGCATTGTGGTATCTGAAACTTCATTCGTTTTCCTTTCCTTTACTTTGGTTTATAGTGTCTGCGACCTATCTTGAGTTCTCCGCAGAACGAACACAGATAATCGATTGTACGTTTTCAGTAGCAGAGTGCCTTGTTGATATCCAAGATGGTTACAAACACAATGGCGACCATCGATTAAAGCCACCCCATCCGGGAAGACGTAGCCGCTCACAAAATACTTGTAGGACTCAAGATACGCCGCGCACACAATAGTTAAACCTTACCTTAAACTTCAAAAGACTTTTTTTTTTGTTTTTTTGCTTTCTAATGAAGAAAAACGCTTAGTTTGTTATTTTCTAGTGTTGATGTAATTGCTACTTACAGAAAATGCGACGGTAAAAACGCAGTAGAACCTTACCTAAAACAAAAAAGAAAAAATATATATTACAATGCTGTCATAGAAAAATTATTCCTCTGCTAAAATAAAAAAAAAAACTTAAAAACACAAAGAACACAAAATCGTTAATTTGGTCTGTCTAGGAAGGTAAGGGGAATTAACTTGGCACCCATAGAAAGCAAGTTGCACGGTTTTTTTCACGAAGCAAACATTTCAGCATTAAAGACTGGTTTTGCGAGTATACAATATACAATATACAAAATACAAAATACAAAATACAAAATACAAAATACAAGATACAAGATGCTGACTGTTAGCTTCTGTAACCCTTTACCTTGTGACTTATTTTTTAACTTTTTTACGGTAAAAAAAAAATTAGTATCTATAGCAACAAAAGAAAAAAAATTCTTCGGTTTATTGTTTGTTTTTAAAGTTGCACAATTTTTATGTTGAGTTTATCGGTGGTAATGGTGGCTTGGCGGTGGCAGAGCTCATCCTAATTGCCTGAAGTATTTGATTCGGTCGGGGAATGAAAAGGGGAACCCTGACAAAGTCCGCGTCGTAGCATCCGGGGCTACGACGGGAGCATTTCTTGTCCTCTTAACCACAGCGTCGTTTTTGTTCATTGGGGGGGGGGGGGGGCGGGATGGGGGTGCGTTAGATTCAGACCCCCAAGTGAAAGTCTGAATCAGAAGAAAAATGAACCTCAGTCGGAAAAGCAGGAGGCGGGATGAAACTACGCAAAATGGTGGGGAAAAAAGGGCGAAATATTACAAATTGTCAGATTATTCGGGAAAAAAATCGTTTTCCAGACAGAAATTTCAGTTCCCCCCACCCAAAAAAAAAAAAACTTGCCGTTGGTACGCCTCTGCCCATTGGAACACTCACGAAACTCGTTTTTCGCCCCCGGGCTTGTTTATTTATTTATTTATTTATTTTTTGTGTGTGTGTTTTTGGATAGACGTTCGTCCCTGTCCCTGACATGGTTAAGAATTTGGTTTTGTGTGACTGACTTCTATGTCCCCCCCCCCCTTTTTTTTTAACGTTTAAAGGCACATAAATCCTTCCGTTGTGACTTGCGACCCGTTGAGAATAGTGTCGCAAAATGTCGCAAAATCCTCTCGCACGAAAGGAAAAAATAACAACAACAAAACAATGACTGCGTTGGCAACATTTGAGCTGCGTTTGAACTAATCTCGCAAAACTTGAGTCGTACAGGTATGTCAACATGGATGGAGGTACCTTTAAAGGGATATACCTCCCAGCGCCATTTTTCTCAATCCTCCACATCAAGTACGGCCCCAAAGGTCTATTTACTTACCGTTAGTCTTTCCCTTACTAAAAATCCTTTTTAAAATGTGACGTTTAGGAGATTTTCTGTTGAATATTGTTAACTATATTTAAGAACGACCCGTTCTTATATGATCACGACCCGCCTACAATGACCTTGAAGTTTTGTCTGTGTGTGCGCAGTACTAATTTTAATCGTTTGCTAATAATTTATCGGTGAGGATATCCAGTCGAGGGTAAAATATCCCTTAGGGGAAAGAC
>JAHWFP010018734.1:15820-26604 GCA_023313725.1 Lithobius niger
TTAATGCACTTTTCCAAAAGCACCATTTAACAGCTGTAAATGGTGTGCCTGCAGTACTGCCATCAACTCCGGAGGTCACTGTCATGTCGTCATTATCTGAAACTCCGTGTATCGAATCTCCCAATGTGGGTACAACTGTCATCACTTCATCCGACAGTTTTCCAATTTTAGGAACCCCACCTTTGTTTCCCGTTTCCTTTGGTTTTCTGTATATTGCACCCGTCTCCTTTCGTACGTTTTGCTTTAAATCTTTCCACAGATTTTTTTAGCTGAACCACCGAACGTATTTTTATACATTCCTCTGCATTGTATACGCAATGCAAACTTTTCCCCATTTCTGTTGCTTCTTCTGGATCATTTTCGCATCGTGATGTTTATTCTCAATAATTGGTCCTTGCAGAAGTTACATATTATCCAATTCGATCAAATTCTTGTGTTCGTTAGCGGGTATAGTAATGCCTGCTGGCGAACCTGCATGGGAAGATATTATTTGTTTAGTATGTTACTTGTAGCAGCCGTACGTTTTTATTTTGTGATGATGGCCATGAAGTGGAGTTTTGCTTTGTTTGTTCCCTAAAACGCAAATGACGTAGAAACTTAGGGTCTGACCAATCAAAACACAGTGGCAATCCACGCTGAATATTCCCCTGGGCTGATATCACCGAACACCCCTCGGATACTTTTCACTCTGGAGTTGAGGGTAAAGTAGTTCACTCCCAACTTTCCCCTGAGCTGATATCCCCAAGAAACATGACTTCCAATATATCCCCTCAGGGAAGTGTGGAACAGGTAGGTGGACATTTCACCCTGGGAGATCTTTTACCCTCGACTGGATATCCTCACCGTGAGATCAAAATTCTAAAAGACTAATGCAGTAAAAATTAAAATTAATTATTCCAATAGATTGCCGAAGCAAAATTATAAGGCACTAGTCTAGAAAATTATAAATTGCGATTTTAAAATACGAGAATCATTCCGGTTTGTGACGACACAATTAATGCGTTCTCGCTGGCTTGTCTATTAGGCGTAAAGTCAACTGAGATAGTAGCTACGTTTTTCGCTGCGAGGAACGAAGCTACTGTCTCTGTTGACCTTGACTATGGTAAATGCGCGGATGAGATCGGCGCGTAGCTGTTATAAGGCAGGCGGAAGGTTATAAGGTAGGAGGTAGCCGGTATGTTGCTTTAACAGGACTTCATAGGTTGGCGCTGACTTCCTGCAAGCGGAAAACCCAGCTTTTTTATGCTTTGAATATAAACCCGTAAATACAGGAATAATCCTTCCACGTTCTCCTCTCAAGTATCCCTTTACTGGTGGCAAAGCGGAAGGAGCCATCGGCTCATTGCTTCCGGTACGTAATAATAATAATGCTCAGGCTATCTCGTAGCCAATCAGGCCAAATAAGTCCAATTTGCAACACAGAGTGGCAGCACCTGCCCGTCTCCATTGGTTTCGGTACATAAAATCAGGCACGCCGCCAGAAAAGTCAATAGAATACGCGCCATCTGGCGACAGAGACGTGCAATGACTTTGTCGGCTGCTCACTCTCCTACTTCCTGTAATGCCGGGTTTTCGAGCTCTTTTATTTTTAAATTTTACAACTAAAATGTTACGATTGGAGCAGGTAATAAAGCGAGGGCGCGGGCTAGCTTTCCATTGGCGGTGTAGCTACTACATTCGTGAACTTAACGGCGGAATTTTGTTGGCGGCTTCGCTCGGCACCCTGAAGGAATGTTTATCGCTCCACGCGCCTGAAACTGAAGTATTAATGTGCTGAAATAATTTTTTTTTTTTTAAGAATAATTTTGTCGCCACTTTAGGCCGGTCAAACTCTAACAACGATCCACGCAACTTACTTTTTTTCGTAAATAGGAGAGAAGCTGTTTATTTTTTTGTGTTTCTAGCTGTGTAGCTTTGTTTTCTATTGATGTATTTAATCTATATGATTCCCTTTAGTAAAGGTGGTAACCTTTCGTGTAAGGTTGACATCGGTCTACAGTGTTAAAGCCGAAATTGGGATGCTTAATTTCTCCGCCGTCTTTCAGTATTACCTACTTAAATTTAGTATATTGAACTTGGTGAACATATGTACCAACGTTTCTTAATTTCCGATTTGTGACATCGGAGATCTGGACTTGAGTTGGCATCTTGATTTCTATTTTTGGCTTGGACTTGTTGTTGTTGTTGGACATGTTTATATAATGATCTCTGCAGACTAACCCACTTGTCCTAGAAAGCTGGTTCTTAGCTCATTTGAAAGCGCTACTTCTGGAGATGTGGCCTTTAAAGAAATAGAAATGTCTGTTGGTCGTGCCATTCCGGAGTTACGGGGCCCTGATTGATCAGTTTTATTGTTTTACATTGTTTTAAACACAGTTCAGGCATCAATGCCCTCAGCAAACGCCAGCCACAAATGCTAGCAATGATGGTGAGCCAACAATTCACCCACACTTTGGAGAAAACGTGAAGAGGAAGCATTACCCATACTACGTACAAATTTGTTTACACAGTGGTTTGACGTCAACCTCCCATGTGAAAGCTAAAATACCCGTTGCCCATTTTTTATTTTGCCGTCCTGTGATAATAGGAATAAAGGCCAAAGCCGCTGAAAGAGAGCTGCAGACAAACGAACTTACAACAGAAAGACTTGCGCTGAATGAGGGAGCGAAGCAAGCAAAATTCAGTGCAATTCCAAGGTGTGTGGAAGACCAACTCGGCGTGTGAAAGTATCACGAATTAGAAAACAAAAACGAACGCGTTTGATGTTTAGGTTAAGGTTTTAACTGATCTGAACAGCAAGAACAGCAAAGGAACACAAATAAACTTTCCTGCTAGGTTTCAAATTGTGTAGTGTTGCTGTACTGTTTAGTCCACGTAAAACCTTACTGCTGTATCCAACACGTAAATACACGTAAATACAATTAACCAGAACCTAACTTTCAAAACTTCTGATGCCGAAACAAAGGAAGAATAATGCTACACCCTCGACTACAAAAATTTTTGGGCTAAATTTTTTAGTGTTCTTCAGTCAAGTCATCTACTTTCCGTTCATCACCCTATAACTGATGATACATACACATAATTTTTCAAGACTTTCAAGCACTTTTCTAGGCATGGAATTCATTATTACTTTTCAGGACATTTCCAGGTTTCCAAGGACCTATGAACCCTGAATTATATGAAGAGCTGTGCTAAGCACACTTTTTTGCTATTTTCCAGTGATGTCGTTTGCGAACTAATATTCACCACTCATTAGCTGACTTATCGTGCGTAAGTGGTTAAAATTTTCTCCCTTTATGCAGTAACTTCCAGTTAAGCATGTTTTGTAAGTTTTACTTCAAAGAAATTAACAAATCTGGAAACCAGCCAAGCCTCAACCATGCATGCGTAGGTAACGTCAGTTCATCCCCAAAACAAAACCTGAAATCTTAGTAGTTCGTGGAATTAGCATGGCTAAAAAGCTTGGCGTTTGGTATCACGACTTTAAACGGCCAAAAACTTGGAGGAAATCGTTAACAGTTTTGTTTTGGGCAGATACCATCTTGTTGTATTATTTTGCGGTTAGTTTTTTCCAGAGATAGGGTTAAATTTTTTTTTCCTCTATAGCGTTTTTGAAACCTTTTTTTTTTTAAAGTGCATTTCTTGGTCTTCGCCCAGATTCCACAAACTCTTAGCAATGTAAAAACCAACAAGTGATTTTCTCTGTTTTTCGAGCCAGATTGATAAGATCCAGTGTTTTTCCTAATTACGAGATGAAAAGCAGTCAAGGTCATATTTTTTTTTTGTTTTAAGGGCGTCCATATATTACGCCACTCTCTGGGGGTGAGTGGGTGGTTGATTTATTGTGTTATTGTGTCACTTGTGACACAGGGGTTGGGGGGTGTGATTCCAAAATGTGACGTCACAATCTTGCATCACACTTAGGTGTTCCTATCACCTTAATTTGTTGGCATATTATTTAGGAAAACATTTCCATTTATACAATTCCATTTATACACACAGAAAAAAACTCCCCAAAATTTAAAATCGTTGACTCCGAACATTTGAAAAAAATACAATAAACCTAAGTATAAGAAAAATAATGTAAAGTACTTTGAAATATTATGTTGGGAGGGGGGGGGGGTGATTGAAGAAGTGTGACGTAATTATTAGGGGGGGTGTTTTAAATTTGTGACATTCGTGACAAAGGGGTAGATGGTTCAAAATAGGTAAAAAAGCGTGACGTGGTATATGGACAGCTCGTTAGTAGGTTTGAATAAGTGGGCTTAAATGTGCCTTCCTCTACGTCGGGATACTCAAAAGAACGATATTTGGACAAGATGAGCCAATACTGCGATCTGAGCTGTAAATGGCTGCTGTACTTACGACGTCACAGATGCGGTTCTTACTAAGGGAACAGTGTTACTTTAGCTACATCCGGTCCCGTCTGTGACTTCATGATTCCACACCATCGCCAATACCGGAAGTAGCGTTTCCCCTCAAAAAGGAACGTATTGACTATAATCTCGTCTGCATAACCTTTCTTCTTTGGGCATGCCCACTGAATTCGTATTACTTTCCGATGCTTTTCTCACGCGTACTAAATTCTATTTTAAATTCGACGCCTGCACCGGTGCAACGACAGTCGACCCTGAACAATCTGAGTCAATTTACGAACGCCCCCGCGGGAGTTTTCTGACCCTGCGGCAATCTGGAACCGCTATCGACCCTCACAAGAATGGCTTCACCCCACGAAAAAAAAAAAAAATGACCGAAGCTTTTGGGAAAACTCGAGCGAAAAAAAATGATCCCTATAGAATACCCCAATCAAGAAGTACAACGTGATGACGTCAAGACGTAATCACTGCTGGAATGCCAATAAATCCTAACGGGGAGCGAAACCTCCATACTTTTCAATTCAGTCATAGCGGAATTAAAGTACCGTGCTTTCTTTGCTAATTGTTGGTTTCCCTGCGTATAAGTAAGCTGTTTTCTTAACACATTCAGAACTTACAAGTTCTTACAAGCTGCTTATGTACTTACAAGTTGCAAACGTCGTTTTATCTTAGAAGTGGTGCCGACATAATAAAGGTGTCTATAGAGCAGTGACACGACGTTGTTTTATTGTATATAACTCTATGCTGGAGCCTTAATGGGTTAGCTGCAAGGGGCACTGCAGAGAAAAAACAGAAGGGCGTCATACTGAAGCCGATGCCGTGAAGAGTGATTTCTTAGACCTAAAACGCGCGATTTTTGTTGTTGGAGAAAACAACGTTATTTTAAGCCTAAGAAATCCGCTCTTCCGTTGTTTTTCCCCTCCATTTTTATGTAGTGCACCTTATAGTTATGCCCTCCAAAACCCATACTGGTGCCAATATGGCGGAAAATGTCACTGCTCTATTTACCACATGACAGGTAGTAGCATCTAGCGCCGTCTACCATTATTTAGTTCTATGTAGCAATTGACAAACGAAGGAATGTGCAAAAAATGTCTTTTTACACAACAAACTATAGCCAAGTGCCTCCTTAATTAATGAGTGTAAAGTTCGCGCGTCCACGTGCACCAGGGAGCAAGAGGTCAAGGTTAACGATATCACTGGCACTAGATGGCGCCCATCTAGCGGTTCAAAATCTTGCTTCCCACTGGTGCACGTGGGCGAATCAACTTTACACTCAGTAATTTAAGGAGGTGCCTCACTGGCTTGTTTGTTGTGTAAAAGGAAACTTATTTGTACGTTTCTTCGCCTGTTGAAAGTAAGGGTTACACATAGCTGGATAGCGGCAAACGGCTATAGATGCTGCAGCTTGTCATTGGGTGGCAACCCCCCTTTAAGAAAGTTCACCAGTAATGTCACTTTTAAGAAGTTGTGTATATAGGCCTATTGTATCGGCCCACGCTTCATGTGCTACTGCTAAAACCATACCGTGCAGCTCCTGACAAAAAAAACGAAACGAAATGAAACGAAAGGGGGTTCCGCCCGAATAGAAAAATTAAACAGCACAAAAACTGCCATCGAATTTCTGTTTAGAACCGCTGATTTTTAAAAAGGGTATTTTACTTTATCTCCAAAATGATGACATTTCGAAAAACTGTGTTTCCTCGCGGCAATCAACATGCCCAGGCTTCAAGTAAGAATATCCGCCCATATCGCTTTCGCTTTTAACAGGAAAATTGATAACCGACATGGATATTTTAAGTAATCAGTGTTGCGGTTAGGAAGAGCTTTGTGAGGAGTCCGGGAGGTGGGGAGGGGGAGGGAGGGAGAAGAGAGGGGTTAAGTGGGGAAATTCGAAGCTGAAGAGGGGGGAAGGGGAGGAGCAAGATGATGTTAGTTAAACTCACCCAAATACCGCTGAACACTTTACTAAACCAGGGATTAGGAAGTTAACTAGATAACCTATACCAAGCCTCTGCGGCTATATACTAACGCCTTTACTAATGCTTTGCAGCACGGAGGCACAGCAATATATGAGACGGATTAGTAGCCGCACCAGCTACCACGCGAGCTCCGTTTAGACTAAGAAGGGGTAAGATGTGGTGTCTAGTTAACTTTCCAATGTATGACTAAACTCACCGAGCAAGTCAGTGATGTTGCCATAGCTCAACAAAGTTTTCTTAAACGCGCGATTTGTTTTCCGATCCCTCAGCCTGACGTCACTCCTGAAGCATCGGATTCATCGGCTTTTCTAAGCGATTTTACTGCTGAATTCCTGTAACTAAAGACGGCGAACCTACAGTTTGTTTCTTCTCTAAGGGTTCTTTGTGCAAACATAATTAACAAATAGTCGAAATTGTTGTCACACCTTGGACGACAATACCTAAAGGCGCCTTTTCACTTTTTCAACTTCTAGATGCAGAACCGTAGAATCTTCGGGCAATATAAAGAATATAGCGGTAAATAAAAAATGGAACAACGCTATTCGTAGCAGCGCCGCGATTTTCATAACTGAAACGAGATCACGTGCCCACATCAGCCTATTGGATGACGGCAAAATCCGGAACGTGGATGTTGTATTTAGAATGAGTATGGGCAACGCTATCGAAATGGAAAACTGGCGCGTTTAAAGGACGATTTACGTACGCTTACCTGTAAACTCGCTATTGTGCCGACCTACTGCAGTTGCGATCGCAGCGCCATTCGAAATTCCTGCACCCGCGTGATTAACGCGAGTGACGAGAGTTAAACGGGAAAGCCGACGTTGCACTTGTAGGCCTAAACCACAGCCACCTACAGTAAAGGCCGGATTAGATCACGACAAATTACGCAAGTAAAATCAACCATTGGCATAATAGGAAGCGCAAGTTTGCTACGTTCTGCCATTTCTACACCAAGCGGCGAAATTTCAAACTAACCGACCAGGGTTCCAAATTCTGTCAACCGATGACGCCACTTGGCAAACTTGTCGCGTCGTTATTTGATTCGCCGTTATCGGAGTCATATCTTTTTCAGCGAGAGAAATGTTAATAACAACGTGATACAGATGCTAATAATTCTCTGTTTAATTGGATTTGTTTCTAAATTTAGACATTTTACACATTTTAGACATTTAGACATTACTGATCCAACATGGTGATGGCAGCCGTGTTGGATCAGTAAGTGATCAGCAAGTGAGCGAGAAAAAAACTGTCTCACTTGCCTCAGCAACGTCTCAGCTCCACCACGTCACGCTTACGTCAAATGAGAGGAGTTTGGATCAGTCGCCGCGACTTAAGAAACAGTTATTCTCACGTCCCTCTAGTTTCGAAACACCCCACAAGTTGGGGCGCTGCCGGTCTCGTAATGCAGTTTCTGGAGGACGCTCTTTCCGTGGCGGCTGGGGTAAGTAGAACATCCAGGAAATAGTTTGTACAAGGTTACACAGACCGTCCCTCTAAGCTAAAAGACGGTGGGCCAGTCAGCCGACTGTAAGAATGCCCGTATTTCACTTAAACCTGCATAGCAACATCCTCGACAGCTCAAGCATCCCGGTAAATATACACAAACACAATAGCTGAAGGGTCGGTCAAGTCCGTTCTAAAAGACTTTTTCGTTCGCAATCCGGACATAATGACCTAACGGTAAACGACAACGCTCCCCCCCCCCCCGCAGGGGGGGGGGGGGGTGGGGTTGTGCGTTGGCCCAGACATTTTCTCCCAGACACTTCCACAATTGAAACAAACACCTTACAAAAAAATGTGTTCATTTTCATTAAATTTATTTTATACCCTGGCAAATTCCCAAGTCACCCGGGCCGCCCTTCACCTGTCGGTGCGGCTGGATTCCTAGCCTTTTTCCCTACATCGGGTTGTTGGCCAGAACTTACGTAACTTAAAAGAATGCGCCAACAACAAGAATTCTACACATTATTACCATCGTACGTAATACGCGATGGTTCGAAAAATAATCAAACCTGAAAAACAATAGAGCTCGTAACTTCCTACAATCTATATATATATATTTCGTTTAGGAGCAGACTTAATGATGATGGTGAAGGATCATGACGTCCGGCCAGAAGCGAGCAGCCTTTGCATTCCAGCGTGGGGAGAAGGTTGGGGGTGGGAGCAGGTTGCGGTGGAGGGCGTGCGGAGGTGGCTGTTTGCTAGAACGGCGTATGTTATGCTGGGGTCAGCTAGTTATATATATATCCTTTCTGACGCAGACTGCACAGACGTCACTCGACCTACAACTGACCCACTGACGTTCATTTAAGTTTACTGCTCATGACCCACTGATGTTCACTGCTCATGTTGCACTGATCGACGACCCGGATTAAAAATAATAATAACTAACCTTTGTGCTTAGGTACAGACTAGTTTTGGTCTCCTAAGTCTTACACGCCCACCACAAATTAGTGAATTTTTTAAAGCATTTTAGTGAAGTTCAGAGGCGTTTGACCGTCTCTCCTATGCCAGGGGAAAAAAAGCCGACACTACAATCTGGCATACATCGATAGGTCACATACATATACCGGTTTACCTCCTAAGACAGCAAATGACCTAGCCTGTACAACAGTTCTTAACAGGCCGTTCCAAATTTTAACCATCCGCACGTTAAAAAAGCAGTTTTTTTAAACCACCCACACACCAAAAAAAGCTGAGTTATTAAGCATCGAAATTTCGATTTAACATATGGGTGACGTAGGTCAAATCTTACAGCAAAGGCGAGCACCTTTACTGATAAAACACTGCGTTATTTTCGTAATTTACGGACTTAATTGTAATTTAGTTTAATTTAGGGTATAGGGTCAGGACGAATGGGTAATTCTGCACTGTTCAGGTCAAAATACGGGGTAATGTGGGCAGAAACTCGAACACACAACTTTTAATGCAACCCTTTTGCTTTATGTCCCTGAAATGAAATGGGTCACTTGAGTCCTAACCGAGTGACCCGCATGAAAATAGTAACCAAAGTAACTCTAACACCCTTTTCGTCGCTTAGAGACATACAGCAAAAAGACTGTGCTGTATTAAAGTGGTAAGTTCGAGTGTCTAGCCAGTTTACCACAAATCAACTCTCAGTTACTAAATTGGAAAGGGATTTGACCAGATAAGAAACGCAGGGTTTGCTACAAATGCCGGCCGGAAAGTAGTTGTAAGTCGAGACAGTTGCTCCACTAACAGATACAATTGGAAACCATGACTTAAGAAACATTGGGACAAAAAATAAATCGATAAGTCTATAATCCGCCCCGGAACCGGTTTCCTGGAGTATCAGAACTCAGTTTGAATTAATCATAAACCTGCTTGACGATATTGGACATCCCCCCCCCCCCCCCTAACGAATGGCACACATACTTCTAACGTGAATGGAGCATACATAAATTTTAATGTGTCGGAAGTCAACATTTGTCTGGATCACTGACATAAAACAGGAGCGCCCCCGGAAGCAGGGGGAGGGGAGGAGGGGAGGAGGACAGTGCCAGGAGCGACTCCTGATTGCCATTGCTCCCCCCCCAATTCAAGCCATGAAGCCATAGCAAAAATAAAATTGTCACAGAGTATTATTAAACGATATTTCAGCTGGACAGGGGTTTCTTCTGCTCCACCTTCTTTTCATCATTCCCCTACCCCCCCCCCCAAAAAAAAAAAGAAAAACCCCCCCCTTTCCCCCCCCCCCCCCCCTTTCGTGACCATGAAGCATCCCGTATGGCAACATTCATTTGTTTTCCTTTCTTTCAATTGTTCTTCAGCTATTCCGTTGTCACCCCCAACCCCGACCTCCTTTCGATGACGGATAGTAAAATCCTGCTGTCAAATTAATAACTTTCGGAAAAGTTTTGGAGGGGTGGGGGGGGGGGACTAAAAAAGCCGTGAAGCCGTAATTCTGTGCATTGGATGAGTTTATGCATCACTTTTAAAATAAAAGAAGTCAGCTAAGTGCACAAAAATTCAACAGACGATTCGGGGATAAACAGCACCCTTATCAAGGGCATAAAAATTCAACAGATGATGTTTCGGGGATAAACAGCACCCTGTTATCAAGGGCATAAAAATTCAACAGACGATGTTTCGGGGATAAACAGCACCCCGTTATCAGGTGCATAAAAAATCAACAGATGATGTTTTGGGGATAAACAGCACCCCGTTATCAAATGCATTAAAATACAACAGACGATGTTTCGGGATAAACAGCACCCCGTTATCAGGTGCATAAAAATTCAACAGATGATGTTTTGGGGATAAACAGCACACCATTATCAAGGGCATAAAAATTCAACAGACAATGTTTCGGGGATAAACAGCACCCCGTTATCAAGGGCATAAAAATTCAACAGACGATGTTTCGGGGATAAACAGTACCCCATTATCAAGTGCGTAAAAATTC
>JAHWFP010018734.1:37112-58656 GCA_023313725.1 Lithobius niger
CCCCCCAACTGGGTTAACAGTGTTTTAACGTGACTGAGGACGAAAGTTTAAGGTTATGCTTTCTTTCGGTGAGTGACTGGCTTCTGCTTTCACAAAATGCAGTTTAATTTTTTTTTATTTTTTATTTTTAAAGTTATTTCTTTGAGCCCTAAGTCAACCGAAGCAATTTAATGCTTATTTGGTTGAACGGGATCAAATTTGAACATTACCTGCTTTTTTTTTGAGAGAAGAAATATATCTGGTAATAAAGGGAGGGGCAAACCCGGGGATTTGAACCGGGAAACATCCAATCATCGTAGGGGCCGAAAGATTGTTCAGAATTGGCCAGAATAAGTTCCCATATAGCCAATTGAAGGACCGGCGCCATGGTTTCGGCTGGGAGCGCGGCAAACATACAGCCAATTGAAAGAGCATGGTAGCCTCTCACGTTACCCTAGCCGGCAGTCCTGGCGGGGACTTTGCCAAGGTCCCCTTTCCAGACCAGATCCGTACACCTCCAGCAACCGGGCTGAGCTCTCTCACCGCTCAGCCACGATGACCGCAAAATGGATTCTTATTCTGCATTCTAACCAACATCATTAACCAGAAAGCAGAAAGAAAAAAAAAACTACGAAAAAAGAAGGACTATTTCGTCCCGTTGTAGAGTCCAAACATGATTAACCAGGAGGCACTGACCGAAAACGAAGTGGTCACTTAACGCCAACAGGTGACCAAAAATAAAAAAGAATCCTAGTGCTTCTAGAAGGGCTCACTTACGTTCCATCAGTTTGAGTGCATCTTGCAGTTTTGGCGGGAATTGAACACTCAGGAAAGACGCTAGAAGGAATGCAAAGCCGGGAAGGCAAGGAATGGGTTTCTAGAAGGAACGGGTGGGAGTTGGGTGGGGGGGGGGCGCGGTTGAACAACAGCCAAGTACCTCCCCAAGATGGCGCCATTATCGTCTAGCTGTCACACTTCAGGAGACCTCGATCGATGCACGAATCACTAACAAAATCAATTTTTACAAAGGTGGAGTTTGAAGACGAGCTGTACCACTATGATTTGATGGAAAGACGGGGGAACATTAACCAATCAGGGTTTTTGCCGCTAGCTACCGACGAAACTGTTAACGAGAAATGGTGGGGGGAGGGGGAGGGGGAAGGGCGTTGGATAATAACAAAACAATTAGTGTTCGAGAGTGTTGAAAAGTGAAGTATTGGGCGCCAGTGCCGCAACGAGCTTTATCCAAGTAGGGGTGCAAGGACATAAATGTTGCCCCCCCCCCTCAACAAGTACACAATTTTGGGGCTAAAGTGACTCCCAAACCCGTTCTACAGTGTCCGCGGCCTATCTTGAGTTCTCCGCAGAACGAACACACATAATCGATTGTATGTTTTCGATAGCAGAGTACCTTGTTGATATCCTAGATAGTTACAAAAACAATGGCGGTCGTCGATTAAAGCCGCTCCCTCTAGAAAGACGTAGCCGCTTATAAAATACTTGCAGGACTCAAGATACACCGCGCACACAATAACAACAGAGAATTTTGTGCCTTTTGGGTCCTTGACTCGTGAATTTTGGGCCCCCTGTGCCCGGGTGCCTTGCATTCACCCTTTCCACCACCCCCAATTGCGGCGCTGTTGGGCGCTACACCAGTGCTTCTACAGTTGGGCGTGGTGTACAGTGCTGGACATTGAAAGTTGAACGCATAATAACGCAATCATTGATGCAGTGCTTTCTCCAGGATCTTAACACTCTTGTTAGACTTTGGGAATTATTACATATGCATTTTGTCCAATTCGGACCAGGAGAAAAAATGCGTGAATGTTTGATGGTATAATGATGTATTACTTGTACGTTTAGTGTTCAATAACTAAGTAAAAAAAAACCTTAGTAAATAGCATTTTGTAGCTCATGTCCACATGGAATTCACAACTACGAAGCACACAAATAAAAAAAAACAAAAACAGATTAGAGTTCACTCGAATGAAACTAACTATAAATTTCAACTCCAATTCCATTTGTTTTTCTTCCTTGGTAACTGTCGAAAGGTCCGGCGTATATATCCGGTTCCTTTCGACTTATATTGAGGTTCAGACGCTTATTGCCCCATTTGAAATGAGGAGAGCCGTTTTTCGGATGACGGGTCTCAAATAATGGGAGGCGACTGACTCTCTCAACCCATGAAACTTGACTGGTTAGCAGAGTGTGGCCTTACGATGTCTCAGGCCTACTCGCGAGTTTTTGCACAGTGAGCTTCTGATGGTGTGCTTTGGCTCAGTGAGCTTCTGACTGGTGAGCTTTTGGACGGTGAGCTTCTGAGTGATGGTGTGCTAGTAACTGGTAAGCTTTTGGACAGTGAGCCAGTGACTGGTGAGATTTTGGATAGTGAGTTTCTGACTGATGAGCTTTTGGACGGTGAGCTTCTGTCTGATGGTAAGCTAGTAACTGGTAAGCTTTTGGACAGTGAGCCAGTGACTGGTGAGATTTTGGATAGTGAGTTTCTGGCTGATGAGCTTTTGCTCAGTGAGCTTCTGTCTGATGGTGAGCTAGTGACTGGTAAGCTTTTGGACAGTGAGTTTCTGATTTGAACTTTTTGACAGTGAGCTTTTGACTGCTGAGCTTTTGCCCAGTGAGCTTTTGACTGGTGAGTTAGTGACTGGTGAGCTTTTGGACAATAAGCTTCTGACTGGTGAGGTAATGACCGGTGAGCTTTTGGGCAGTGAGCTTCTGACTGGTGAGCTAGTGGCAGTCCTTTTGGACAGTAAGCTTCTATAACTGGTGACCTTTTGAGTGGAATATTTGAGTAGAATTTTATGGTATTTAAAAGTTAGTTTTTATGTCTAGCAAAGCTTTGCAAAGCCCATCAATACATCTAGATACACGGAAAATGTTTTGGAAACCCCACTGGGAAGCTTACGGAGCTAACAACCCAGATACCCTAGCCAAAAAAGGAGGTCACAGACACCCAGTCTGTACCAGGCCCGGGGAATCAATTTTAAAATGGGAGATTCCGTTTAAAAAAGGAATGCACGCCACCACTCTGATCACTTCTCACCGCCATTTGCAGACAGGAAGAACGTCACAGGTTTTTCTACTGTCAATCTCTTTCATGATTGACTTACGTCCACATGTTCTATAAACATTTTTTAATGCCTGTAGGATTCGTTGCTCAGTGTTTTGTTTCAGTTCGTTGCATGCATGCAATGTTCACTGACTGTTTTACTACGACTTAAATCTTTTACGCTCTGTTTCTAGTTCTTTTATTTTTGCTTGATAGCGAAGAACAAAATATTCCGAAACACGCAAGTTGTGTTTTTTTTTTCAATATTTTTGTGTCTTTCTGGGCTTTTTTTTTTCCTCATCTGAATTGGTGCTCCTTTCAATCTAAGCCTGTTTATGCTCAAGGGTCTGTACACAAATGGCGTGATACATGAGGCAGGGAGGGAGGACTCACTGAGGGTAAGTTTCGGTCAATCGGAGGGGGGGGGCGCCCCCCCCCCAACAGCAAAAAATAAAGGTCACCTCAGCAGATACTTTTAGCCTGATCAGATATAAAATCTGGAATCAGACTAATGTTTTGCTACCAAACGGTGGGGAAAAAAGAGGCTGACAGAACAATACCAGCGTTTACAATAAAACACAAAACCCACTCGAAGTCGGAACGCTTGTAAAGTACGAGTAAATAAAAAAAAAAATAAAATAAAAAACTAGAAGGCAACAGGCGGGACTTGGCCTTTTATTTTAGCAACGTACTTTAAAACTTTTCTCAAGTTAACTTTTAATTCGCAATTTATGTAACTTTATAATCCGTAGCCGATAACGAACCGTCAAAAAGTGAGCACGGCTGTCTATCTGAAAACAATCCGACTGCAAGTCTCACTCAGCATGCCCGGAAAGGACTTTTCAGCTTTTCACGGAATCTCTGAAAAGAAAATCTCCACGTGCACGACAGGCAGCTGTCAACTCAAAAAAAAATAAAAAAATAGCGCTTTTAAGGACAATTCTCATTTTAATTGAAAACTAACGACACACCAGCTCGCTTATAATCTTTCCCCCGAAACGCCCAATAATACGACAACCCACAAAATTGATTCTTCCTTATTATCCCCCCCGGCCCACAGCCGTAATCGACGAGTGGCAAACACCTCAAAATCTCAGCCAATTGGCGACCCCGTGGAAAAAGAGAGGGAGGGGGAGTCGGGGGAGGGAAGAGGCGTTGCCCGGGAACCTGCCTTGCCTACCGACAGAAAGGAAATGCTTCAGTGCCCGTTACCATAGCAACTCATCACGAACCTAGCGTCCGCCAAGGGCGACAATTCGATTCCCAATTACGCTGATTGGACCAAGTTAAATGGCGGATGCCCGACTTCATGTTGCTGCACTGCTTTCCGAATGCAAGTGCGACCGGCTAAGGTGGATTCTAGCTTCTAACCTAACTCGACTCGACTTGACTCGCTTGCCTGTCAACACATCTTCCTCATCACCAGTCTCATTTCTCTGTCGTCTAGACCTTCCGACTGCAAACAACAATGGAGCTCTGACGATATCAACAGAAAGTGACACGTCATCGTTAGACGCCCTTCGGTTGGCTTTGGGGTGGTGGGGTGCGTTTGATAAAGTTTCGATTTGCAGGCGGAATGGGCTGATGATGGGCAGATTTCAGAGTGCTTTAAACGATAATGTTGTGATTGCAACACTCTTACCAAGCTCATCAGGGCTCAGTCATAGATTAGAGAGATAACTACAGGGTGAACCAAAATTATGTATTCATTGTTGAGCTCGGCTTTGTTGAGTTCTGCTTGTAACAGCGCCGTTTCTAGACTACACCGCCTCCCATAACTAACGTTTCATTCTAGGAAGGGCATTGTTATAACAGGAGTCATTTTTGCTTTCATACAACAATGGGTACATGATTTTGGTTCACCCTGTAGATATCACATCTTCAATATTCCAAGCCCTGGCAGCAGTTGTGGCTACTAAAGCCTTTGCATAATGCTTTGCGTGCGAAGCAGTTCGGAGGCTAGGCAACATGAGACATGACAAGTGAACTATCCTGCCCAGTCTACAACAATATTAGGCGGGTAGACAAAATGGCCGCCACGAGTGGCTCGTCTCATTTCTTTGAGGTCTGTTCGGGAATTGGCTAAGCAAATCACATTGGTGAATTTTTGTACGGTGAGTTCCGCCATCCACTGCCAAATAACGGCAAACGACAAAAAGCTTAGTAATTCACTAACTTAATCCTAGTAATCACCCGGAAAACAGCCTACACGTACAAATACATAAATTTCCGTATAGCCTTTTGCCACAAAACTACTAAATATCTCGACTGCACATGGCTCTTCAGTAAACAGCGACATGTTCGTTTATCCAGAAGGGGCAGCATTCTTTTGTACTGAAGGTGTCGCCCTCGGTTGACCGAAAGCGGAAACAAGACAGATCAATCGCATCAGCGGTGCTTTTGGCGGCCATGTTGTCCAACTCAGTAGTGTATGCTATTTTTCATCCAAGATCCAGCCGCTACTGTAGTAGAACCTGCATGAGATGCATTTTTAGCCACAACTACCGCCAGGGCCCCACGTAGGCTTGGCAGAGGTAAGATGCGGTATCCACTTAACTGTCTAATCTATAGACCAGTCAAGTATTTGGTGAATCGTGGTAGCTTGGCCAGCAACAACCCAACTTTAAAAGTAACTATAGTTGGCCAGCCACAGCTCCACTCGTGATTCCTTTGCCGCCTTTTCAGTCGCTTTAGGCCTAAAACATAACACAACAGTAAAACCGGGTCAGAGTGGTTGCTGTCTGTCTACCCCATCACATGTGTTACCCCATCAAATTAGTTCACCCTTTAAATTAACAACTATTTATTTTTAAAATAAGAAATAACAATTCTAGGCACAGAACTTTTACTTACGTAACTAAAAAAAAAACAAAGGCGTGGGGTTCTTACTTATGTAAATAAGAGGTTGACCCTTAATGGCGCGTCGACAGCTAGGTCATTAGCGTGTAAATGAGAAAACGAAGGCCTTTGGTTCTTACTTATGTAAGTAACTCTACTGCCGCTATCAATGTTTATGTACCAATGTTTCCAAAACCACAATTTATTGCAGCTGACGAAAGACCCGATGGAAAGAGTTAAATCTGATTAAAATGAACAAATAAGGCATTTATTGCAGTTATTGAGTTTTAAGAATGGAGTTTAGAGCAAAGAACATTCCCGCCAACAATGGCAACCACAATGGCTCGGAAATGCAAATCGTACAAATATGTTCGACGATGGTTCGGCAACAATGCGGTAACAGTGTCGCTTCCTTGCAACAATGGCACATTCACTAAAGATTCATCTTGTTGTTGTGCAATGTTATTTAGACGATGACGTACCGCAACAATGCGGTAAGACTTTGGCTTTGTTGGCCTCATGGCTTTGTCACTCAGGTAAACAGCGAAAGCCTTACCGCATTGTTGCCAAATGCCATTGTCTAACTGACAGGCTACTTAGATTAACATCAGGGGTGCACACTTATTCCCAGGCAGCGGATGGAAGGCGCCATCTATGCAACTACCATTTGCCACAACCCCATAGAAAAAAAAAACCATTGATATACGTAGTCTCTGCCAACTTTCTAACTTGGCTACACACTGTAGTATCGGATTGGCCCGCCCGGAAATCCGGGGATGCCCGGGAAGGCGCTCACCACAGGAAGCCCCTTTAGTAGGGACGGGACTCCTGTACTGCAAAAAAAAAAACCAAAAAGAAAAAACTTGGAAACACCCTCAATTCACACAGACAACGAAATTCTGTGTTTGGGGTCGTGTTATAACTATTTCACTACACTAAAAATTTTAATGACAATCAAACCATTTGGCTTGGTTGGGACTCTTTGCCCTCACCTTGAGATCGAACCAATGAGACAATTTTCTACTTTTATAGCTCAAACCGTCGGTATAAACAAGGGCTCGAGTTTTTTTTTTTAATGTGACTACAATATTCTTGTTGTTCTCCTTGATGGGAAAATGTATGTCTCACCTATAGATCGTACCAATGAACCGATTTTCAACGTTTGTAGCTTAAAACTAGGTATAAACAGGGCCTATAGGGCCTTTTGAACGTTGTTTTAATGTGACTACAATTGTTGTGTTGTTCTTTTTGTCGGAAAAGTTTTGTTCTCACCTTGACTAGAAATCAAATCCGGGGTTGGTTACACAGTAAAAAAAAAATCCTGAAAAATTTTGGAAAACGGGAGTCCATTTCGAATTTCCCGGGGAGGACCACCCCTCCTAACCCGACTCTGGCTGCACACATGTAGATTTAAAAGCCATTCAAATGCATTAAGTGCACCAAGTTTTACAAGAGTTTTTAACCTCGTGCAGCACGAACGCACACGTGCACGCAAAAAGCAGTTTAAATGCTTCATGTGCATCAACCTTTATGCAGTGAATCATTAATCATAATAATTTTATACTGCACGATAGCGATTTCGTAAATAAATGAAACGATCAGGCAACACTCCGGCTTCCTACGTTGCCCGGGTACACAGGAGCGAGCTGCTGAGCTATTTACTCTGTTGCCCTTGGGTAACATGCCTAGGCCTAACTTTATTTATTTATAAACGAACAAGGCTAAACGGGAGTAGCGGTATAGCCAAAATACCAAAACGTTACGTAGACAAACAACCCTAACTGTATACCTCGTACAGATGGCTTGACGTGCTGGAATGGCTTACTCATTAAATAATATATCCATGGTGGAATAATAGTATAAAAAAAGGTTAAATATTATGCAGTAAAACGAAGTCTGCACCCTACTTGAATAATAATAATGAAGTTTTCGTACACTAACCATACCAGGCCAAATAAGGCCAGCCACCTGTGGAGTCGTCATTTGTGGCCCCCCAATGGCTGCTTTCAATCTAGAGTCAATATGTTAACCCTACCTAGTTCACGCTAATTCCCTAATAGGCTAGTCCGATTATTTGCATACAATATTGTAACATCACATGACTTCCTGTTGCACCACTATTTATACCACAGTTAACAGGAAGTAAACTGTCTTTTCAGCTGTAGCCTACACACTGGTTAGTCCGTGTCTTTCTTTACCATTGGTGCCCACGCTGGGCTCAGGTGTGTCTATGCCAAGGACATCACACCACACACCGTGCGAAATACCGTGCTAGATTCTGATCGTTTACTAATAACTTGTTTGTGGAGTTTCTGCTATCAATTAAGAGGCTGCAGCGACTACCTCGTCGCAACCGGTCTTCTGTTGACTTCTGCCACTCCCGAATATTTTGAGGCGCATACCTCTATCACGCACTGCAACAGCGATCTTTATTCTGTAACCTAAAAGCAGTAACCATCACAACTGCTGGTTAAAAATGTGTTAGCTTTTAGGCCTATTTTAGATTTTAGACATAATTGTCAGCTTTTAGGCTTTATTTTTACCTGCCGTATTAATTTCTTAAGTAGCAGCTAATGGAGAATTGGGTTGGACAGTATGCATATTCATTTATGCAACATGGTGCGCTCCCGCATACAATCGTTGCCGAACGCGCCACGTATATAAATCAGTGGTAGCGAGCAAAGTGACGGGAGAGATGTTATAATATAGTGCTGTTGATGAAGCCAGCAGAGACACGTAGCAATTTGACGTTGCCATGCCAATGTCAGTTCAGGCCTAATTTTCAGTTTTAGGCCTAATTTTCAGTTTTAGGCCTAATGTTTTTTTACATGCCGTTTTAATTTCGTAAGTAGAGAATTTGGTTCGAGAGAAACCTTGTTTATCCATGCAACATGGCGATGAGACTATTTTAAATGAAGCTAATCTGCGTTGTTAACGAAATCCTTTTGTTTTTGCTGTTCCGTGTTATCCTTAGGCTTTAAATGCTACGATCAAATGTTATTATTTCATTTAGTTACGTCATCGAGAGCCTTTTAGCTATAAGGAAGCAACAATGCTTTAATTTGCCGTGTTTTTAACGGTGGAAATGTGCATGTGATTGTTTTGACAACTTCAGTAATTTGAGGAACCGGGTTTGTTATTTTCCCATCGCATCTTATCATTTTTAGGGTCGTATCTTACCATTTTTATTTGGTGAGCTATTAGCATAAATCCTTTCCATTTTCGTCTTCTGCACAGCCATACCAGCTGAGAAGACAAACGCATTGACTTTGTCCGTCTGCCTGTCCGTCGCTCTTTTTCAACTTCGGAATGGTACCAGATAGAGATGACACGGTCTTCGCTGTTAGATTCAGTGAACTTTGGTCACTGAATCTAATAGTGAACTAACCGTGTATCTGTATTTGGTGCCGTTCCGAAGTTGAAAAAAAAAAGCGACGGACAGGCGGACGGACAAAGTCATTGCGTTAGTCTCCTCAGCTGGTATGACTTACAAAAGACTACAATGGAAAGAATTTACGCTAAGAGATCACCAAATAAAAAATGTAAAATACGACCCTAAAAATCATAAAATGCGATGGGAAAATAACAAATCCAGCTCCACAAATTTCTGACGTTGTCAAAGCAATCGCATGCCCATTTCACCGTGCGCACATGAATGGCCATTAGCGGCACTGGTATTGCCAGAAGGAGGGCAGGAAGGGCGAACTACACCGCTTGTGTTCATCGTAGCTCCTCCAAGTTCATGTCTGAACTGAATCCCAAGAAGAAAATGTAAAGGACCCAATTATTTAATATCCAGATGGTGCTCAAAATATTCTTTAACAATACCCAGATTCGCATTGTTGTGTGCTGCTGCCGTCAAGTCGTCAATGTATATGGTGACGAAACCAAGTTTGCGGGTGACATAAATCCGAAAGACACACGCATCAGATAGATCAACCTTCATTCCATGCATGAGTAACACCTCAATTAATCTCTTGTGCCAATGAAGTCTGGCCTGGTTTCATCTATAGACTGACTTCACAAGGCAGTAGATTTTCGATTCTTGGCCTTGAACGAGGAAGCCTTCTGGTTGATGTATGGCAACAAAACAATCAAGTTGTCCTTGGAGGTAAGCGGTGCTTACATCATAGAGATCTAGAAAACAGCTATCCTGGACGGCTACCGCTGCTGCAAGATGTATTATTGAAAGTCCTGCCGTGGGACTGTTACTTTTGAGATATGATTGTCAATTCATGCAACGAGGTGGAGGCGTGCGTTTATGATTGTGGCGACGCACGCTTTACATCTATCGATTTCATGGCTAGCATTACGTTTTACACAGAAAACCCAATGACACCCGACAAATAGAACACCAATGGTCGTTCTTCAAGATGCCGTGTTTGGTTTGCCATGTGACTTTCACATACTGCTTGGCTTGATGCCACACATGTTTCGGAATTAAGGCCATTAAGTTCTTCTTTGAAGTGTTGGGCACTTTACGCTCATTATCTTCCGTTGCTGAAGCTGCAATTGCATAATCGTGATTGTGGAAGTTAAACATGCAGGTATTTTTCGACGTGTCTTGCATAACGGTATCATCGTGCAATCCAGTCAAAATTTGTGCAAAAGAATAGCCAGTTGAACTAACGTCATTTTGTTCACAGGCAGCCACAGCCCTATCTGTTGATTCTTCAACGTTGTTGCTTAATGAATTAATTGCTGTGAGTTTGTATTAACCTTTTCACCTCCCCTTGAAATTAGCGTTTCTTCTACCTAACTTCAGTTTTAGCTTTTGACCTCACGAAATGTTCATGCATTGTATTACAAATGAGACAAGAAAGTCATGAGCCAAGAAGTGTACATCTTCATATGGCAGAACTTGCTTGGGTGTATTTAAAACGGACAAAAACAGGAAATAAAATTTAAAATATCAAAACTCGTAGGGACTTCAACATGTACTTGTGGCTTGCACCAAATGAAGTGCCAGTAATGAGCCGAATCCTGTATTTTTATGGGTTTTGCTGAGGCTACCCCGGTGTCGGAAACTTTGTCAACTTTATTTATTTATGAGTTAAATCATGTGGGCTTACTGAGGCTCCCACTGGAGACGAAATTTATTAACTTTGAATTGTTTTTTTTAATTTCACTGTAATCTTTGAACCAACTGCTGTTGAGTTGGATGTGGTTCTGCGTCTGGGGAAAATGGACAATGTTTCAAGATTAAGATGGGTAAGATAATTTGGTATTTGGAATAAAATGCTGGTTCTGGAAATATCCAGTTCGTGTCGTGTTTTAGTAAAGTGCTGAAATAGTGAACTGGTTGTAACTTTAAGTCTGAAGTTAGATTTGTGGGATTGGGACTGCTAAATAAGCTTCTATTCACTTTATCCCATGTAAGTAACTGTGCGTGTATGATTTGTACAAGTCTCTTGATAAATTCTATTTTTTCATATTGTGGGTGGTAGTTTTAAATTAGTTTTGCAGTGGGTTTTGTATTGTTTGCGTCAAGTTGGGGTGGATTGTGCTTCAAGTTTGATGTTCCGTGTAAGCAGAAAGCTATGTAATGTTTCCGTTATCGTAATGTGTTGTATTCAAGTTTTGACTTTTTTCCCCTTGATTCTAACACTTTTGTGCTTCTTAGGTTACTTACAAGAAGTTCCGGATTATTTCCGGAAGCAGCTAGGATTGTGTTTGGAAGTGGAATCTGTGCATTTTGTCTTCCGTTCCTTGTTGTACATCATTTGGCAGTATTTCTACTTGGTCGTGCCGATCATTTGGCATAAGGTGTTCCGTCACGTCTCTCCCTTCTGCCTATAAATACGCTGGCAGATTTCACCCAATTAACCATGCTCTGCTACTACACGAACTACCACACTAGAAGTGAATTGAACAACTACGTTTATGCAGCCTAAAGTCAATAAAGAAACATTGCATAAATGCAGCTATTTCCTTGGCAGCAAGCTATACAATCGTATGCCAAACAACATAAAAGAAATTGTTGAGATTTACCCATTCCAAAAATCTTTGTTTAAATGGCTACTACGCCTAAGTACTGACTATTAAAGAGTTATTCAAGATTTTAAGCTAAACTTTCTTTTGCAATAAGTATGTCTTACTTTATGAATCCATTAAATACACATGCACATTATATTTTTATAATGTATTTGTATTTACAATTCCCTTTGTATTTACAATTCTATTATTAATTACATGTTGTAAAGTTTTGCAGCGACTATTTCTTTTTACACAATGTTTTATAATTTCTTGTATGGCACCTTACATGCCACAGGCGGGCATCAGCTATTGTGGGGGTATGGGCACATACTGTATTGTTATACAGTAATTGTTTATTGTAATAAACTTGCTTATTGTAATAATAATAAGTAATACTATGGAAATAATTATTACTTTAATCAGAGTTAAAGGTATTTAAGGGAACGTAGCAAGCCACTACACATAGCGATATATAACTGAATGGTTACACTGAACACTGATGTATATTTACGAAGTAGTGAAGGAAATTTACAAAGAGACATCGTAAATAACAGAGAGGAAGATTCGAAGTGAAAGTCGAAACATATGAAACGGATTTGCACTTGTTTGCAAAGAGGAACTGATCACTACACACGTATCATTAAAGATTCTTAAAATTATTGTTTGAACTGTATGTCATAGTGTATAACAGCAGCTGATTGTCAAGGCTCTTCAATGCTTGAAGTTAGAAAATGGAACAAGACATTGACTCCGGGTTCCCACAAAATTCCAAATTCAAATCCATAGTTTTTTCTAGATGGGCAAATGATAGTTTTATCCCTTCCTTCTAGTGTCGAGCGGCAAACCAGTTCTCACGGCGTACCGCGGTACCAAAAATGCAACGCGTGCATTGTTAAATTCCGGTATTGTTTTAATATGAAAAAAGGTGATAAAAATGCAACAATAGTTCATTTAGTCCTTGTGTTGTAGGGCTTCAAAGGGTTTCAAAGGGCTTAACGAGCGTTAACCACTCCTGGTCAACTCCTGGTTAACTGTAGGGCTTCAGTTAAAGATCAACAATGGTAAAATTGGAATTCTAAACAATGCATAAACGTGGAGCAAATTTGCATATGCTACAACAGCATGTTAACTACAAATTTTCAGAGATTTTTTTAATGAAATATGTCAGGGGAAAAAAATCTGTAAATCAATAAATCTATAAAATCAATGAATGTATAAATTTTTTCCATTAAAATTATATCAACAAAACACATTTTTCGATAAAATTTGATGTTATTATCTGAAAATCGGGTGTTGGCACCCCAGCGCTATAATACCAGATGCGGCCTCATTCATCAGTACCGGAGAAAACCGAGTACCGGGCTACTATGCTTGGTACCGGCACTTGATGAAAAATTTCTGGTACCTCCCAACATCACTTCCTTCCACCCGCCCCCACCTCTTCCTTGATACATACCATGACCAATGAGAAACTTGTCCAAGTGACAACAACTGTTTCCTTTCTCGATCCATACATCTGCTAGGTGTTTGGGCTGTCCTTATTCCCTACCCATTAATGCTTTCGTCTATAGGAAGGCCAGCTTAGTAAAGGAAGTTAAGGATGGTGACAAAGGCAAGATGGCTGCTCCCAATCTCACGGCGATTGTTGTGTTAGTACTTGCAGTTACGGATTAACTGGTAAAGAAAATTAAATTCTTTAAAAATAATCAAGGAGACCAAAAGTTTCTTAAATACAAATGATAACTACTTATGCTTCAAAATTATGAGCCTGTGGCTTTCTGAAAGACGGGGGTAGGAGCAGGTGAAGTGTCAGAGCGTAGTTGCCATAATTGCAGTACTGAACCTTTCCTTGTGGCACTGTTGCTTGCTAACGGTAACGTAATATGAAAAGACTGACTAAAACAATGAATTTAGGTTCAGTTCCAATCACACTACTCGCTTTCTTTAATACGGAATGCGTACCAGACTAGGTCAAAAGACTCAGTCTGCCGCTTTTTGGCTTGTAATCACGGCAACTCGAGTGAGCTCATGTGAACGTCTTTTGTTTGATTCTTGCTTGGGTGTTGGCTAGCTGTCTCAATTCGTGCGCAAAGCTGTACACAGACTTTCTGGCCTCAAGTCTTGCCTTAAATAGGGCAAGCCGTGGCACCAAAACTGTATGGAGCTGGTGCGCATGCGCCGGCGAACGCACTTGTGCTTGAACCTACCTACCTCGCCCGTGTCATGGGAAAGCCCCGAATGGGTGGCTTCTAAGTGACGCCTTCTCTTCGTGCTTTGCCGGGAAGCCATGCGCCTCACCTTTTGTATGAACAAAAGTTCCACAACCAAAGCAAGCGGGATATCACCTCACATAGCTGGACAACAGGCGTACGAGCCATACCTCCTTAAAAGTTGATGCGGAAATCCTGGTGGCCACGTGAATTGTGAATCGTTAATTAATAATTATAGAAATTCCACATTTCTATAAATTAAACAGGTTGATCATATGCGGCGTAGCTGGAATCGTATATATATTTGTTTATTATACATGGGCTATAGGGTATATGATGCACACGATTTATTCATAAACTGGTGATAGCGAATCCCTCAAATGGACGGTGATGACGAATAATTAAACGTCGCATTTACTGGACAGATATATTTCCACTTTCTGTCAGGCGGTAATAAGCAATACGCCACACCACTCGCCAATGCGTTTCCAATTCGACGCGAGTGGGCCATGACGTCACTCAACAATACTTCACGACACGACGCCTGTTTTCCCTCTAATGATTTGCGTGAACAGCCTGCATGCATGAAATGAATAAAATGCATGAAAAAAGGGCATAAAAATAAGCCCTATTTAGCCTTATCTGGAGGAAGCGATTTTCTCATGCCTTCACCCCACCCCCACCTTGACGTCCGGCTTGCTATGGGCTTGTCTTTCCAATGCATCAAAATTATCTAAAACTAGAGGAAGCACGGGGCCGGTCACATTTCCCGGGACATTTTCCTGGGACATTTTCCCCGGACATTTTCCCGGGACATTTTCCGGCACTCTTCCCGACGACTTGTCAGATTGATCGACTATTCATGCCTGGCTCCTTTTTTGGCTGCACGTAGAGTGGGAGAGTGCATTTTCAATGCGGGCGCGAGGAGGGGAGAAGTGGTTTTCCTTTAGGCTTTCCTTTTCCTTTTAGCCGGTCTCCGATATTATAACAAAGATGGGGATAAGTAGCTTTTATTTGTAGCGAAATCAATGAAGTCAAAAAAGTGTAAACAAAACGAAATCAAAATAACATTTCGGCTTCCTCATCCGAGCAGTTACCAAGCAATTAAAATAAAAGCTGAAAAGGAGCTTTGTCATTATTTTTTTTTAGCTTTTATTTTATTTTATTTAAATTGCTTGATAACAATCCACTCTCGGAGTCGTCGAAAGGTTGTGTTTATTTTCTTTTTGTTCCCCCTCCCCTTTTTTTTTTGGCTTGAAAAAAAAACTGAGCTGCTGATCATGATTTGTAACATAAAATATTCCGGGTCCGTCGTTCTGTAAATGAAAAAATATTTTTTTGTCATTTTTTTCCCTTTAGTTTTCGCTCTAACCAGGAGCTAATAAATGCAGAATACACTCCACATTTGCTGTGACGTGCATATCACGTGACTGGTCTAGTCCAATCAGACGGCCACATAGCCGTTGTTCTCGTTCGTCATTGGCTAACTCATGGTGACGCCACGGCAAACAGTCATTGCGCATGGTTTAATGGTGCTAAGCTAAGCCTAAGCACAGAAACGAAAGGAGCTGCTTAATGAAAACAATAACAATATCAAGGACAACAAAACAAATCCATGAGCCTGCAAACAACGAGCATGCAGCTTGGCTAGCACCGTGAAGACTACATGCTGTGCCGTATAGGATATCGCCCGCTTTCCGAGTGCTGGGATCTACATGTCGAGGGCGCAGAGTGCACGAGCCATTGTTGGATTCTAGCATGAGGGAAGCGGGCGATATCCTTCTTCTCACCCGTTTTGAAGCTGTCAGTCCGACGTACATTGTTGAGCGCAAATGAGCACGAGTGGAATCCATTGTTGCGTTTAACCGGTCGAAAGTTTGTGTAGAATATTCGTAAGACGCAATGCTACAAGCAACGAAAAGAGCAACGTTTAATTTCCAACGCGGTTGCAATGTTTTAATTAACATGAATTCTTGAACGATTTTTTTGACGTTTGAGGTGGTGTTGTTTTCAAAAATTGTTTCATTTAATTGATTCTATTCGGATGTTTAATCTTTTTTGTCATTTAATGGAAACCAACGTTTGCAAAGCAGTGTTGTGAGTGTTGTAACGTGAATAGCTGAGCTTTTTTTATTTATCTATTATGTTTTTTTGTTTTGTTTTTTGTTTCAGCAAATTTATTACATTTAAAAAATTGTTTTTTTTGTTTGTTTACTACTTGCATTATTTCTAGTGTGGAGGCCAAGAAGCAAACATGCTGTCCCCCCTTGTATGTAAGTTTGTGATCTCTAGGTCACCACTGAGAAAGATTGAACAGCTGCTTAGCTCGGCTGGAGCCTGTAGCCAGTACCCGCCCCGGTAGCGCAGTGGCTAGAGCGCCCGGCTGGTAAACGGGAGTCCTGGGTTCGAGTCCCATCGGGGCAGCTGTCTATTCTTTCTTTCTCATATTGTGCATCCTCACAAGGCCAGTCTTTAATGCAGACTACTTTCTTCGTTTATGCATTTGTTTGTTTTCTTCCATTTTTCATTTGACACAAACGAGTGCTGGGAGCACTCCGCCGTTGATCCCAGCCCTCGTTCATTGTTGTGATACCGTCACGCTGCATTGTTATTGAATTGAAATTGCTGTACTGTTATAAGAGGACTGAAACGTGTGAGAAGTTTATTTTACTGCCATGAAGACGACGGGGAAAAAAATAATAAGAAAACAATAATAATAACGCAACAACTAACAATGCAACAATGGTCAAGCAACTTAGAACCTTGCAACAATGTATCAGCGAGTAATTAATGAGGAAGTACGTAAATTGTAACAATAAGGTCGTTGTCAAGTATGTTAGACAACGTTGTTCGGCAATAACACTGTAAGCCTCTTGGCTTCGCTATCGATATTTAGTTTTGTATCTAGGCACACGACTACGGCCCAACGCCTGGAAATCGATCAATCAATCGCTATCGATTTTCCTCGGCTTTCTTACTGCATTGTTGCTGAACGCCGTTTCTAGCGTAGATGTCGTGAAGTCTCCCGAACTCTCATTATTTCGCAATGGAAAAAGCAACAATACTATTCATTCGTACTATCGCCGTTGTTGTGGCACCCTGGTTTTCTGTATAGCTACTTTAGGTTTGCCGTGCAGTAAATCAGGCGGGGACATGCAGTGTTTTGGTTTGTTGATCAGTTTTTTTTTTTTTGGGGGGGGGGGGGGTGGGGGTTGGGTGGGGCTTGTTTGTTTTCATCCCACTCGGGATGTCTGGTTACATTGGTTAGGTTAGGTTTAGCACACTTAAGTTCCTAGAGAGAGCGTATGGTTTTGTAGACCGGTTAGGCTCTTGTAATTCAATCTAATTTAATCTAATATCACGTCTTCGTGTTTCACTGCTGTTTTACTAGCGTGTGTTTTGATCACTCGTTCTACAACTGGCCTCATGAGAGGGTGACCAAGAACGAGAGGTGGAGCGCAGGGTATAGTAATAACACGGACACTCCAGCGAGCCCCGCCTTTATACCACTCCTGCTCTAACGTATTTTGATGTTGGGTGGGTACCGAAAAGACCGTAAACAATCAGGAAAAGGTTCCTTTAAATCGAAAAAAGAAACCGGGCCAGAAAGAAACGCTACAGCCGCTAAGAAAAATAAAAGCCGTTTCGGAGATGTTGACCGTTTCTGCCCTTGAGCACCAATTAGCGGGAATGAGGAGTGTTCGATCGCAAACGTGATACGTTTAACGTCTTTTTCTCTCTTTTTTTTCTCGTCTTTTGTCTTCCCGGACGCACTATTCTTGATTTTTTCTTGGAGGAGTATTGCTGAAAAGAAGAATTCCGAACGAAACGAATCTATTTCTGGTTTTGAACAACTCCTAATTAGTTTTTCTCGAATTCGACTTGTTGAAATTTTATTTTTATTTTATTTTCTGGCGCGGAGGGGGGTGGGGGGGAAACGGGGAGTTAATTAAGCAACACGCGTGGAGGAATACTTTTATACTTGCATAAGAGGTTAAGCCGTGGCCTGTTTTTCTGTTTTAAGAACTAGTTGGATGCCATTCTGCAAAAAATGTGTCAAACCACATAAACAAATTGTTGAGATAACGAGCATTATGTTTTTTTATTCATTAAAAAATGCACTGTTGTAGTAGCATTACCGTTCTTCTATATAAAAACAGACAGTAATGCTACTACAACACTGTATTTTTTAATGAATAAGAACATTAACACTCGTTATCTCAAAAATATATTTATGTGGCTTGATACATTTTTTGCAGAATGGTGTCCAGTTGTATATGGAACTATTAGAGATTGCTGCATTGAAATTGTATGTATTTTTTCTTTTTTGTTCTTTTTTGTATGTGCTTCCGTGTTTTAAGCAACATATGCTTGCCTTACATATCTATTTCGTTTGCGTCGAACCATAGACGTGGGTCAGCAACAGAGAAATGTAGTCATAATGACAAAGAGGACAGAAAGCCAAATGAGTTAGAGAAGTGCAAAATAAATACAGATGTAAATATTACGTTGACGTTTGGGCTTAAATGTCAGACTGCCTTGGTTGGGAATTGAACCCACGACCTTTGAAACCAAAGGCCGGAGTCCTACCACTTGACACGTGCTTTGTCACCATGGCGTAGCGGTAAGACTTCAGCCTTTGGTTTCAAAAGTCGTGGGTTCAATTCCACACCCAGGCAGTCTGACAATTCATGTCCAAAAGGCAACGTATATAACTTGCATCCGTATTGATTTAGTTATAGTGACAACCAATCCAAACGCGACCAAAATTATGCGATGGGGTGGACATGTTCATTCTTTTCGAGGCATCATTTTCAGCGAAAAAGGGGGAGCATAGTCATTCTTTGCACGGTATCAGTGAAAATGGACGAGCGACCGACAACGTGAAGGGTAATGTCGATTAGCAGTAACAATCAGTAACAAAACAAAGTATTATGACGTGTGTTGTTCCTGGAAAACTATCCGTAATCAACCTCTGGGCCCCAACAGAAACAAACATCAGTACGACTACAAACGGGGTAGCGTGATAACATGGGTTCCTACTATAGAGCAGTGACACGACGTAGTATTATTGTATATAACTCTATGCTGGAGCCTTAATGGGTTAGCTGCAAGGGGCACTGCACAGGGAAACAGAATGGCGTCATACTAAAGCCGATGCTGTGAAGAGTGATTTCTTAGACCTAAAACGCGCGATTTTTGTTGTTGGAGAAAACAACCGTTATTTTAAGCTTAAGAAATCCGGTCTTCCGTTGTTTTTCCCTCCATTTTTATGTAGTGCACCTTGTAGTTATGCCCTCCAAAACCCATACTGGTGCCAATAGGGCGGCAAATGTCACTGCTCTATAGTTTGTTTCGTATTATGTTTGCAGAAAACTGACTGTATGCGACGTCACGTTTCCTTGCACTACGAGTGCAAAACATGTGGATATCATAGTTGTTGACTCTCCACAGTTACTGTTAGAGTCTATGAGTGGGATATTTGTGTGTTTTTTTGCACTCGGAATAGAAGGAAACGTGGCGTCAAACAGTCGATTTCCTGCAAACATAATGTGGAACAAACTATAGACGTGGGATAAGCTAGATTTTTTTTTATGTTGTAAGTGTCCATACACGATCTCTTCAGTTCTTCCGGTTACGTTCTTGAAATAAACTACTTAAATAAATAAAAAAAAAAAATGAATCTATCTATACGCTTAGGTTGGGCAAGCAAATTCATCATTATGCACTATAATGAAAGAAGGCGCGCGACCGACAATGTCAAATAAACGGGTGTGGCCTGTAACAATCAGTAACAATCGAAATATTGCTTTAATAATGCTACCTCTTAGAGCCGACGTGAAGAGTTTCAAAGTTGGTTCAGTAACAATCACTGCATGCACGACTGTTGTTGGATTTATTGCGCTTGGTATCAGAACGGAGAAACGGGCAATTGAGCGTCCTCCATTGAAAAAATACATTTACTTCCATCAAAAAACAAATCAGCAGGGGTTAAAATGGAGCGGGAGCAGGGATGGGGATATTCAGACCACTCAATAGGGGAATCCGGGTCAGGGACGGGGGAGGCGGTGCGGGACGGGAAAGGGGTTACGGGGGGGGGGAGGGGGGGAGCATTGGAGAAAACCAGACTGCAAGGGAGTTCGGAGGAGGAAGCAGAGAGCAGTCGGCACCCTTTTCATTCCATACTGCCCACTACAGTATTTCGCTCAGGTAAGTGGGAACCGGCTAGACCAGCGTATGTTACGCCGGGGGTACAGCTAGTTAATTAAAAAAAACTAGTAATGCACTACACCGATAACTTGATCAGATTGTGTGAGCCATGTTAGTTTAACGCAGCGCAAGTAAATTAGTGTGATAAAAACAAAAAACCATTAACAATATTAAAATTGTTCCCTAAGCTTTTTCAGCTCGAGAGGTAAGAAGTAAAAGAAAAACAATGTAATAAGTACAATCAGGATGCGCACATAATATTTACTGCAGGAAGTACGCACAAACGCCGCTTTCCGGCTAGCACTCCAGAAACGCGCCTGCATTGTGCACAAACACAGATTGAGACGGCTTCGAAAGCGAACTTGATAGAATCCGACTAATTCATATATGAACCGAATGGCTTATTACCCGAGTTAAACGCACCACATGGTCTGTACCAATTCCACTTTAGTTGTTTAACTTTGTTGTTCGCCCTGGAGTGCAACGATTTTACAGGCTGAGCAGCTAGATGTTCTTGAATAGAAGGTCTAAACTCTAGATGCAGGTAGATTGCTCGTTTTTTTTTTCCGTGCAAATAGCCAGAGGATCGACACTAGTTGATTATTTTGAACTTAAACTTCGCACCACTCTACGTTAAGTGGTGCAAAAAGTAAATATACGATTACAGACATTTTCAACCACCAAGGTTATCTCTGGGAGGTGCGGTACAACTGTGCTAGTAAATTCTTAAGATCTGTGGAAAGCCCAATGGATATGAGCCCGAATGAATTTTCTTTCTTATTTGTTTCTACCTCTGTTCGAAGTTTGCAGGGTTCGCTTTAGATGCCATCACAAGCGATGCTAATGTACAGTCATCTTGAGTTGATTGAGAGCTGTGCATGGGTGCGACGCTTGTGCGTAGCTCCTATAATAAGTATTATGTGTACTAGCTTGTAATAGGTCTAAGGACAGCTTGCACCCATCACGCACCAGTCGGTAGCTTCCGTTATCGGATTGCAGAAGAGCTACTCACGAGGTACACCATAGTGCACCAGTCGGTGGCTTCCATTATCGGCCTGCAGAAGAGCTACTCACGAGGTGCACCATCGTGTACTGGTTGGTAGCTTCCATTATCAGATTGCAGAAGAGCTACTCACGAGGTGCACCATCGTGCACTGGCTGGTAGCTTCCATTATCGGATTGCAGAAGAGCTACTCACGAGGCACACCATCGTGCACTGTTTGGTAGCTTCCATTATCGGATTGCAGAAGAGCTACTGACGAGGTGC
>JAHWFP010018735.1:5612-19218 GCA_023313725.1 Lithobius niger
CCCCCCCCCTTCTGCTTCGTCCCTTTGCCGGCCCAAACAATCTCCTTCTGCCCATCCTTCGTCGATAATCGCCTACGCCTTATAGGAGAGACTCCCTCGTGCTCTTGCTCCCTTTGCTCTTGGCGACCGCTAGATCTCTGCTTCCGACCTCGCCGCCACAGAGCTGATCACCCCTGCGCCTTTCATCGATGCTCCCTTCGGCCATGATAACACCCTTTCAGAGTTTCCCCTTCAGACTGGCCAACGCACCCCACGTGTCGAACCTATGGATCTCTCTTCCCTTCGTCATAACTTACAACTTCTGAAGGACAACTACCGTGAAGCTAAGAGAAATTTCCGTTGAGCCACAGCTCTTTCACCTACCCGGAACTCTCCGTTGGATCTCTCGTCACGCACAGGCCATAGTGTCACACGTAGCGAGGTACATGACATCGTCCTTAACGTCGTCCGCACGATGAAAGGCAATCCAATGCCACCGCCATCGTGTACATCTTCTACCCGTCACGCCCTTACTCAAGATTGGGTCGCCTCCACTTCAAGCCATGAAAGCCACAAACGATGCACTCCTTTCCCTTCGGGTGTTTGAAGAAACGAAGGACCTCCCTTCCACCCACTACTCAAGGCCCTTGGTTGTCCTTTGCTGCTGGAACCTCCCTCAACGTCGGCCGCCCAGACAGTCCCTTCATCCGCCACACTTCCTATGCCTGAAAAACGTATTCACTTCCCGGACATCCTTTCAGCCGAGAAACCATCAGTCCTCTCGGTCCGACTCCTCCCACTCCGGCCAAAGGAACCAGCAGAAGTGAGCCACAACTCCCGACTGTTGAAGCCGTCACTCCTCGCCAGGGAACAGGAGCTCCTTTCGCAAGACCACAAATGACGGCTCCCGCCTTTTCTGCCCTCGGTCGGCACAAGACTCCGCCACTTCTAACCGGCCTGGCATGGACTGACCCACAACACAGACATCCTTTCGGCCATCATACTTGACTTTCGGTCGACACTCCTAGCTCCACCACCGCTAACCCCCCCCCCCCCCCTAACCGTAGAAGTTCTCCCCACCAATCACAAAATCCCTTTCGTTCGATGCCTCTGAACCCTTTCACAGCCAACACCATGGTCCCATTCCAGATGCCTCCCGGGATCACTACACAAAACTAGCCCCTCTCGGCGGTCCGACCGTCAAGTCCGGAACTCCTGTAATGCAGGCCCATCAAACCACAGGTTGTTTCCGGCCGAGCTCTTCTGTTCACGCCTTCCCTTCGTAGCCAGTACACCATGGCTCGCTTTCGCCCTGCGAATTTGGCCTCCTTCGACGACCAGCCCTTCAGCCGACGATGCCCTTCACTCATCCAACTCCTTTGGCCAATTGACTCCGAGGAAAACCCAATACCTCGACTTAAACCACACAAGTTTTCTTCAAATTTCTCAAAGACCTCCACAACTCTGCTAACTCCCCTCGGTTGAGTACAAATGACTAACATATAGTCGTATAACAACCATCCGGGTCCTTCCATTATCTAATTTTTATGATGGAAATACCACACAAGCTTCACAGACAGCTCTCTCCACCTAAGACCCCAAAATTTCTTCATCAAAGATTAACCAGATCGACAAAATACAAAATCTAAAAAAAAAACTGCGAAGGAAGGTACCAACTTCTTCTCCTCACTGACTCACAATCGATCGGAATGTCCACAACAATGGGACAACACAGGAGTTGAATGACCAACACAGTAACTCGTAACAATTGAGGCCATCTCACATCGTTTACCCACGACAAAACCCTCCGACCGAAGTGATCCTCACACCATCATCTTGAGGGAACCCATCGACCTTCACCTCACACAACCTGAGGGAAATGTAGAGAAAGAAAACGGACTACGCCGGCTAGGACCCATCGTTGCAGCCTGTACTGTAGTCAATCCTCCTTAAGCACTCAAAACGAAGCGGAAGCAAGCCAACCATGCTAGAAGCTAACCATTCATGACAGAGGCAAGCCAACCAGAGAAGAGGGCAAGAGACCAAACTTCGACGTTCATCATCTGTTCTGAATAAAGTGCGAAATTTTCAACAACTTTTTGGGGGACAGCCTGCTTGCACCCCGGGGTGCCTGTCAAGGCGGTACCCGCCACCAATCTTGACGAGATCAACTGATAATGCTAAAATTATCAGGTCAAGTTGTTTTGGCAATAAAGAAAGAACATTTTGCCGGCCCCCAGCCAGGCTGGCTAAAAATGGTTTCTTTTTGCCTAAAACATTCTTAACCTAATCCCGCCCTACCTCCTCTCGAGTCACCGCCTGACATATTGAGAGTAAAATGAATGCCAAAAGCGTCAACGCTTTCGCTTTTATAAGGGAGGACTGCGCCGCGCATGCGCAGTGGGATATGCAAGCAGGCGGCTGCGCACAGAAGAAACCTCCAGGGGAACATCACATTCGAGGAATGTAATGCTAAAATTATCAGGTTTAAGTATGTTTTAGGCAAAAGAAACCATTTTTAGCCGCCTGGCTGGGGGCCGGCAAAATGTTCTTTTTACACGCTTCGTACAGTTACTTGGGCGCAAGTAGGGTTTTCTCCCCTCTTGGTCTCGGGATCATTGCGTTAACATATATCCTTGTTTCCTCCTTTCTGGGTTTGCATATCTCCATTAATAATGCTTACATTATGACTTCAGAGGCCACAATTCCGAAACTAAATCAGTAACATTGGTATTTTCAGCTGGGTGTGAAGTACAATATTCCCGTACATGTTGATGCGTGCCTTGGTGGTTTCCTTCTCCCATTCATGGAGAAGGCTGGTTATCCACTGCCGCCGTTTGACTTCCGCCTTCCTGGCGTAACCAGCATTTCCGCCGATACTCACAAGGTAAGGCTTAAAGAAAATAACAGTAGCCTATATTGAATAACAAAAAAAAAAAAAACTAATTCAATTTCAGCAATTCTATGTCTTTCCTTACTTCCCAGCTTTAAATATCTTCAAAAAATATTTTAAAGCTTGGAAGTAAGGAAAGACACTCGGACAAAAAATAGCCAAATTACTACTTAAGCACAAAACTGGACTGGTTTCGCAGCTAAAAAGCAGAAACTACCATTTATTAGGAGCTCCATTCTACCGAATGTTAGGCACCCAAATTTAGGCCCGTTAATAATGGCAGTTGATCACTTGAAATCATTTCGTATTACTACGTACTTGCTAACAAATACTGCTCTCAAGAATTACTACTTTTGAACAAATGACTACTTTCTCAAGAATTTGGTAGAATTGAACTTATTCCGGAGTCGGGACCCGAGGTCAAGCGCTCCTCACTAATGCTAAGTACAACAGGAAACTACAATCGCCTCATTACACAAGAACTACTACTTTTGAACAAATACTGCTTTTTCAACAACTAGTTTTGAACAAATGCTTTCTCCAAAATTAGTTTTTGTTTTAGTGGCTTTTGTTAGTTATAGTCCCACTGCAATTACTCAAGTGACATTATTGTTAAGGTAACAATATGATATTATTGCAGATATGAAAAAAAAATTGCATTAGAAGAAAATAAAAAACGTAGGGAGGAGTTCAGTAGCTTCTGCAACACTGCTAAGCCAGGAGTGTGTACAGTTGGTACAGGAATCTCTTAAACAGAGGTGGCCACTTGTGATACAGGTGTGCACCCTTTCGTCAAGGTTAATTTTAAGTTGTTTTGAAAAATGTGATTAATCAACAAACACGCGACAATCATTTGTTCATAATTAACGCTTGCCAGCAATCAAATACTGCGATGCTGGTGTGGCATATGACTTCTTTATGCAATAAGTTTGTTACGATTGTTGCTACTCCATACATGCTTAATATTGCGTCATTTTAGACACAGCATACTAAAATACTCCGTACAAAGATTTTCCACGCACACTCCTGTTATTTCTTTTCTGTGTATTACCTACAACTGTTTTTAGTTACCGATTTTTCTTACAGTATGGGTCTGCTCCTAAAGGCTCGTCCGTCATTCTGTATCGCAATGAATCCTATCGTCATTACCAGTTTTTCGTTGTACCTGATTGGCCAGGTGGTATCTATGCATCACCGAGCATGCCAGGTAAGACATTTGCCCTTTCAGTAGGTGATAATACTAAAATCTGTACTAAATTATTTACAAAACTAGGTTGATACCCACAATGGAGAAGAAAATGTAGACTAGTTTTCCTGCAATTTTGTTAAGATAGATATTGCTGTTTTCATTTGGATAAGTGAAGTGACCAAGTTCAAGTTAAAGTTCCATGGTAGCATAAAATGCCTGGTAGGCTATAAGTAGCAACTAGGTTTGCGTGTTACCTAGATATTAGTCTATAAGAAAAATTGGACTTTAAATTATTTGATCAGCTCTTTTAATTTCTTATCTACCCTCCTGCTGTATTGTCTATTGTTACAAGACAGTCATGTTTGATTTCTTGTTTAGGTTCAATCGTTCAATTTAAAGATATCCTGTGACCTTTGGTTTTCAACGTACGCACAGCTTTTTTTTTCAGTATCTGCGCTCGGAGGAATATTGGCCGTAAATAATTTTAATTTGATGCTGTGGCTTTACTTAGTTGTTTCTTGAGTGCATGTAAGACCCATTTATTTTACAGTGTTGGTATAAAAGCTAAGGGGGGGGGGGGAGAGCAATATTTATGAAAGGTTAAAATATGAGTGACTCCAGCTATGATCGAATTAATGAGTAACGTGTAAATAACATTTCTTTTGGGCAGTTTGTCAGTTTAATCATGAAGGTGCTACTAATAATTTCAAGTATTTTGTAACGTAACGAATTCGTAGCAATGCAGCAAAACAGTTCACACGATAAATAACTTCAGTCTAAATGTCCAATATGACCTAAAGGTGAGGGGTGCTCAAGTACCCCAAGCAAAGTGGGGAAAGCATATGCAGGGATTACTGCCATCTAATTAACCGAGTACCGGATTGAATTCCACAGCTGACCACTGGTATATGTTAAAAAAAAATGCTTAACAATCTGTGTGACAGATACATACTCATTTACACTGGCAATATCCAGTACGAAAGTTTCACATGGGCAAGCAAAGGATAAGTTAAAGGCACATTCCCCCTGCCTTATAACAGCCACACGCAGATTGCCTCCGCGCATGTTACCATTGCCAAGGTCAACTGAAATAGTAGCTGCGTTCCTCGCAGCAAGGAATGCAGCTGCTATCTCAGTTGGCTTTGGGAATAGTATACGAAACAGCATCAAGTTAAAGATTGTGTCATCACACACCGGAATGATTTTTGTTATTTAATGTCACAATTTATAATTTCTAGTCGTCGGCAGAAAATTTCCACTACCTGTAAATTAAATTGCATATGCATTCAGTTCCTGAGTGCTCTTTACTGACTTGAGGTTTTTTTCACTCTCCTGATCTGGCCAGTGCGCAACCCCACTGCGCATGCGTCACCATGTGCAGCCCTCCTGCAAAAGCAGACAGCTCGCCCCTGGCGGCCATCTCTTTACCTCAAGCTCTCGTCGCAAGACATCGCCTGAAGACGCTCTCCTTTTCCACGTTCGCCTCGACGTTCGCATACCAGCCTTTTGCCAGAAGCCTGACGACCGCCGCCTGCAGCTGCCCATCGTCACGTTCGTTTTCCACGCCACGTTCGTCTCATGCCACGTTCGCTTCACACCATGTTCGTCACTTGCACGCTCGATCGTCAACCGCTACATCAAGCATCTCGCTGTTCGTTGCGTTTGTCGCTCACCACGTTCGTTGTCCGTACGCTCGCCACGTTCGTTTTCACGTTTGTCTTTTTCGCAAAACGTACGGACTATGATGGATTCTTCTCCATCGAGCCCGCCACCACCGGATCCTGACATCGTCGTATTGCCCTCCCCACGTCCCACGACTTCTAAAGCCACTCAAGATCTATCTGCTTCTCCAATGATTTGCAGTCAACAGCCACCTTGAACCATCACTTCGGCATCTGCGGCCCCACCACAATGAGACGTCCGGCCTCTTGACTTATCGGCTTCTCACCTTGCTCTGGATTCGGAACCGCTTCCTTCACAAGAAATCCATTGTCTAATGGACCGTTCCATCAGGAATTTCTCCTACAAAGACCGCCCTTCTGTATCTACGGAAAAGCCTCCTTCAAAGACCACTTCATATGTCCATGAATGGATCGCATCATCAGACAACGAAGGCCATAAGCGAAAACATCCCCCCGCTCACACTTCTGTCAAGAGATGCTGTCTGAATCTTTCCTATACCGACCTTCACCAACTCCTTTCAAACATTTTCAACACCGAAGACGACCTTGACTCTGCTTCCACATTAGGACGTCAACCTCCACATCGAGTAAGTTTCGCCCAACCACCACTCTACCCTTACGAAGATTCGCTTCAAGCTGACGATGACCCGACAGCCATCTCCCTATATGATCTTCTCAAAGCAGTCGAAGCTATCATTCCTGATGACTACCTTTACAAACCTGACACTTGCACCCCCCAAGCCGAAGAACAGGGGTCTTTCGATGGGGTTCGGTTATGGCCTCTGTGACAAGAATAAGCGTGAAAAAGGAAAGGTTGGACAGTCAACGGCCCTACTCACTACTCTGCTCAGAATGGAGGCTCCCTCCTTGGAAAGGGCAACCCTCTTGAGCTCGACTAAGATCCACCACCTCCTCGCCCAGGACGTGAATCCTGGTTCTTCAGAGCAACTAGCGACAGTGCCGCAAACCTCCGCCAATTTGAAACATACCAACAATCTGATTTCCTTTCTACGGAAGCCAAAATGGATTTCTGCACTGCACTCTACATTCCTCGCTGCACCGATCTCCCAACGGCCGTCCTCTGTGCAAACGACAAAATACTCCGTCTAGGCGTTCGCGCCATCTCCCAAGCGGACATTCTCGCCACGGCCATCAACGTACTTTGTGAGAGACTCCCTCGTGAAACCAGTCAGAAGAACATTAAGCACCTTCACTTCCTCATCTCCGAACTGTTCAAGAAAATGTGCTTCGCCTCATTTCACTCCTTCAATTGGTTCACCAAGGCGGTGTTCAACTCCACCGTCCTGCTAAGGGACATCGCTTTAAGCACTACGTCCAATCTAAACACGTCCACCAAACACAGCCTGCAAAACCAACCTCTTCACGAAACGGATACCCTCTTCAGAGGGCGCTTCCCAACCCTCGCTCCTCACTTGGACATCTCCCGCAAACCAAAGAAAGTGATGAAGCCACCAAACAACTAATCCTTTCGGAAACCTTACCAAGGGCACACCTCCGACCCAAAAACGTCGTCGCAGACTCCAACAACCAGCAACCAATCATCTCATGACAGACAAAAACCTCTTCCCGTTAAAATTAGTCCTTTCGAGGGGAAAACCACAACAACTCACGCCGCTACAACAGGAACAGAAGGAGTGCTACTCCCGACAACCGCAGCAAGTACTCCTCTACCTCTAGCTGAAAGTACTATCACCGCAAGTGACTATGCTCATGCTCTCCTCGTAGGCGGCAGAATCTGTCACTTCCAACAAGCATGGCACCGGATAATAAACAACAAAACTGTCTTCTCAATCGTATCTCATGGCTTTCAACCATCCTTCAACTCAAAACCTCACCTTGCAACTGCCCCTCCTTGGGATCTCGCAACCAAAACCTCACCAGCCCTCTCCAAAGAAATAACCGATCTTTTGGCCAAAAACGCAATCCGCCTCTGCCCCGATCATTCAAAACCTGGCTTCTACAGCGCCATCTTCCTGAGACCGAAGACGTTCGGAGGGGAGAGAATGATATTCAATTTAAAACCATTAAATCGCCACATGATTAACGACCACTTCAAAATGGAGACCCTTCAATCCATCCGCCTCTCCCTCAAACCTGTGGAATGGACAATATCGATCGACCTCGAAGACGCTTATCTCCTCGTCCCGCTGCACAGAAAATACCTCTGCTACTTCTGTTTCATCTATCGGGGGAAAGTTTAAGAATTTCAGACCATCCCGTTTGGCCTCAACTCTGCTCCACGCATTTTTACAACCAATCCTGAGCCACCTTCACCGTCACCAAATAGGAGCGAACGCCTTCCTCAACGATTGGCTTCTAAACAACATTAATCCCCACCAGCTCCAACAAAACACTTCCTTCACCATTCATCTCCTATACAGCTTAGGTCTCGGAGTCAATTGGTAGAAATTGGTAGAAATCACGACTTCAACCAGCACAATCCTTCATCTTCCTCGGTGTAGAATTCAACCTAACAAACGCCACTGTCACGCCATCGATGGAAAGGAAAACAGACCTCCAGAATCACTGCCTCTCCTTTTCCCAGTTAGCAAAACACTCCCTGACGTCCTTGAACTTTCATAGGCAAAATGGACTCCGTGGCCGACCTCCTACCCTACGGCCGATGGATGACACGACCGTTCCACTATTTCCGCATCGACCATTGGGGCAACCATTTCTCGTTAACCAAGGAAACAATGCCTTCCGATCCCCACTTTCCATGGGAATGTCTTCACTGGTGGATGAACACCACAAACCTGTCCAAAACAATGCCTCTACACGAACCTCCTCCCGATCTTCTCTAACCGATGCATCCCTAACGGGATGGGGGGCACATTTAATGGACAACGACAAAAACTGAATCCGGCCTACCAACAAAACCGAGCACATCAATGCCCTCGAACTAAAGGCAATCTACAATGCTTTCCCACTTCCATCACCTCGTAGCGGGCAAGATCGTCCAAGTCCAGGCCGACAACACCACCGCAGTCGCCTGCATTCGGAGAGACGGAGGAACTGGCTCTCGAACCCTACATCGGGTCACCTTCGACATATTCAACCTATGCTTGGAACTCAACACAACTCTCCAACCGCTCCACATTCCGGGCAACCGCAACGTAATAGCAGATGCACTGTCTCGGAAGAAACCACCATCAGGGGAATGGTCCCTCAAGACATCAGTTTGCGAGTCTCTCTTTATCAGCTGGGGGAAATGCGTGCTCAACCTCTTCGCCACGAGGCACAATGATAAACTTCTCCAATTCGTAAGCCCAATTCCGGACAACCTAGCTTGTGCAGTCGATGCTCTAACCTTCCCGTGGGAGAACCTATACACCTATTTCTTCCCTCCATTCAAACTTCTCCCAACCATCCTAACGAAAATCAAGCAAACCCAGGAATTATTTCTCCTAATCGAACCGAACTGGCCAGCAGACCCATGGTTCCCTCGCCTGCTCTACCTTCTCGTGGATATGCCAAGAGAACTACCACCCCCCCCCCCCTCCAGATCTCTTATCCCAACAAAGGGGAACCAAGCTCCACCCAACATCTTACATCTGCACGGATGGCTACTAGCATCCAACTCGTCAAGAAGGCTGGAATTTTTGAAGAACAAGCCACTCGCATCGCCAGCAAAGCTCGACGCGACTCCACCAACAAAACGTACAACAGTCATTGGCAACGATGGTTTCATTGGTTTAAGCGAAAACAAGTTGATCCAGTCAACCCCCCTATTCAAGACCTGCTAGTCTTCTTCACTGATCTCTTCAAAGACAAACTCAAGGGCTCAACCATTCTGGTCTACCGCTCTGCTTTAATCACTATCTTCAACGCCGCCGGAAACAAACACCTCCTCGAAGATTACCGCATTTCTTCCCTTCTGAAATCCGTCGAAATTGAAAGGCCGTCAATCCATCACATCTTCCCAAAATGGGACCTACCATTGGTCTTGGACTCTCTCACCAAGGAACCATATGAACCCATCCAAACCTGCCACATCAACCACCTCACAAGAAAGACTGTTTTTCTAACCTCACTCGCAGCAAGTCTCCGTAGCAGCAAAATGCAAGCACTATCAAACGACCCTGCCTACTGCTTCTTTTTCAACAACTGTAAATACATGTCCACCTGAGGCCCCGGCCCGACTTTCGAGCCAAAACACAAACAAGTGAACCGTCCAAACCCATCATCATTCCGGCCTTCACGAACATCTACGATAAAGAACCTGAGCGAACTCTGTCCCGTACGTACGTTACAATACTATATTAAACGCACAAACGACCCCGAATGCCCGAAAGGGTGCATCCCACTCTTCCTTCCTTCACTAAAGAAACGAATGTAACTTCCGTTGCAATGATCGCCAATTGGATCAAAACCGTAATCAACACGGCTTACAACGACGCGAACATCAACTGTACTGACAACAACATCAAAGCAACTGCACATGAACTCGGGGCACTTTCAACTTCATGGGCTTTTCACAATCAAGTCTCCATCGCTGAAATTCTTCAAGCCACACATGGAGAAGCCAAACTTTCTTCACAAGTCATTACCTCAGGGACATGTGAAGACAGGAAGATGGGCTATGCCGTCTGGGATCAATTGTATCAGCCAGATGCATAGTCCAACCCTCTTAAGGACTCAATACAGAAACGGAGGCAAGTCCTTCCGTTTCAAGACCTCCAGAAGGCGGAAGCAAGACCCCATCTCTAAAAAAAAAAAATCAAAAAAAAAATCAAATCCTACGAAAGAGATCCAAATTCCTGTTTCTGTTCTGTTTTATCAATAAAGTGCGAAGTATTTGTTAAACTTTTTGGGGAAGCCAGTCCGCAACCCGGGGTAACTCGTCATGATGGACGAGGTCTACCTGCAAATGCAATTTAATTTACAGGTAGTAGAAATTTTCTGCCGACTACTAGAAACCTAAATTTCTAATAGCCGGTTGGAAAATATCCACTACCTGTAAATTTAATTGCATTCAGTTCCTGAGTGCTCGTTACCCTGGAGGAATCAACTCTCTTGATACGCCCTGCCAGTCACCCACCTGCGCATGGGCGGTTCCAGCATGCGCAGGCCCTACATAAATGGCGTTACGGCGATAGCCAGCCATCTCTTTTCCTCCAGCCTCCGGCTGCGTCGCTTGTTACCCTTCATCTCTACAACGTTCGTCTTGACTCCCGTTCACCGGCAAGACCACGCCCGCCGTTCACCGTGAAGACTATGTCCTCCGTCAATGTAAAAGCAACAAAGCAGGCAATGACATTTTGTGCCCTCGCACGTTCGTCACGTTCGCCTTGTATACCTCTTCTTGTGAACGCAAGCTGAATCGGACTCCCCGCCATTAATCGACGATGCCCGCACTGCTTGCACGTTCATCACGTTCGTTTTACCATCATCCCTGTGCATTCACGTTCATCTGAAGCCTCTTTTTTTCTTCTAGCTCTCGTCGCATGACTTTGCCTGATGAAGCTCCTTTTTTTTTTCCATGTTCGCCTCGACGCCCATTAGCCTTGTAGGAAAATTTCCGCGTTACTCCAGCGAATTCCTAGTCCTACAAATTACTGTTGTGTTTCAAAGAAGGTCCAGAAGAATAACTAAACTGTTTATTTAACAGTGACATTGCAAAAGTTACAATAAATGACACACGCTTGACCACATGGCTTAAACAACATGACTGCAGCTTGCAGCCCATGCTGCCTGCATCGACTCCAGAACGCGAGTGAGCGTTCACTCCATCCTAAACCGGAAGTTAGTCCCCACCAGGCTAAAGCGCTCGATAAGCCGGATGTTTCATTCTCCAGGCAAACAGTGCGTCATTGCCGACCAGGCTTTTCCATCGCTCTTTCCTGAACTGGGAGACAGTACATTTTAGTCTCAAATGATATTTTAACCAACGATATAATACAAATAAATTCTTTGCTGGGAAGAACCAACTACAGCTAGGCTATGCGTACAACCAACAAGCCTTCTGCCACTGAAGTTGACGACCACCGTCTGTAGTCATGCTCGCCACGTTCGTCACTCGCTCACTTGATCATCAACCGCGACATTGAGCATCTCGCCATCCATTGCGTTCGTCGCTCACAACGTTCGCTGTTCACACACCCGCACGTTCGTCTTTACACGAAACCAACGAATTACGTTCGTCACGTTCGCCTTGTTTTTGGCTCTTCTGGTCTTGTAAACACTAGCCAAAGCGGATTCTCCGCCATTGAATGATCGTCGCTCCGAACACGTTCGTCACGGATCTCGTTACGCCTCACAAGCAACTGAAGAATGAAGCGTTCGCACGTTCATCACGTTCGCCTTGTTGCAACGCGTTCGCCTGTAGCCGTCGATCGCTGCAACCCATCTTGACTTCCCAGCCCTTGAGCTCACAAGCCTCCACGTTCATCTTGTTCGCTTTGAATCTGCCTCTTTGTTTGCGAACGCAAGCTAATGCGGACTCCCCACCATTGAACGATCGTCTCCAGAACGTGTTCGCCATGGATCATATTCGCCTCACAAGCAACTGATGAAAGAAGCGCTCGCACGTTTGTCACATTGGCCTCATCGCAACACGTTCGCTGTAATCCATCATGGCTGCCCAGCCCACAGCCTTCACGTTCGTTCGCCTTGAATCTGTCTCCTGTTGTCTTGCTTCGTCAGTTCCTTACAGATGACATCACAAGTCCAGCTGCCCGCCACGTTCGCCTAAGAAGAATTCCGTACGTCGAACCATCATATCGGCCCCCGGACATGCACCTGTGTTCGTCATAGAACTCACCAGCTGCAAGCCCCTACTGGTCTCCACATCATGGTCTTGCCTACACCCTGTCAAGTTCGTCTCGGAAACTTGTGTTCGCCGAACGCTCGCACTGGCTCTCTCGCGTTTACATTGCATGTACACAGAAGTGCTGGCACGTTCGCCACACAGCTGTCCGCTCGTCTGCATCCTGTTCGCCTAGAAGGCCGAGGGGGGGAAGGTCACAATTGGTTTCTATTGCGTAAGGAAAATATACACTACCTGTAAATACCAACCCAACCTCCCCTCTCGAGTCTCCATCATGGCTGACATATCGTGAGGAAAAGTAGACGGCTGGCTATCGCCGTAGCACCATTTATGGAGGGCCTGTGCATGCTGGAACTGCGCATCCATAGGTGGGTGACTGGCTGGGCGTATCAAGAGTTTTGATTCCTCCAGGGTTACGAGCACTCAGGAACTGAATGCAATTAAATATACAGAGTGTATATTTTCCTTAGGCAATAGAAACCAATTTGACCTCCCCCCCCCCCCCCAGTAAAATTGGGCTTTTTCCGGGGTCAAAATTGGTTTCTTTCGTCTTACGAAAATGTATACTACCTGTAAATACCAACCCTACCTCCCTTCTTGAGCCACCATCATGATTGACATATCGAGAGGAAAAGCAGGGGCGAGCTGTCTGCTTTTATGGGAGGGCTGCGCATGGTGACGCATGTGCAGTGGGGTTGCGCACTGGCCGGATCAGGAGACCGAAAAAACCTCAAGTCATTAAAGAGCACTCGGGAACTGAATGCAAATGCAATTTAATTTACAGGTAGTATACGTTTTCGTAAGATGATACAAACCAATTTTGACCCCGGAAAAATGTAGGTTTTTTAGGCTAGTATATTATAATTTTTCTTCGGCATTCTATTGGCATAATTAATTTTAATTTTTATCGCATTAGTCTTTTAGATTTCTGATATAATTGTAATTATTAGCAAACGATTAAAATTAGTACATGCGCACAGACAGATGAAACTTCAAGGTTATTGTAGGCTCACAAAGAATCGTACGGTATATGTGCAGGATACGGGCCATTCAAAAACCACATGGCCATTTTT
>JAHWFP010018739.1:0-21768 GCA_023313725.1 Lithobius niger
GTTTACACGAATGGCAAGATGCAACACGAAGTCCACACTTTGCGTTGCACCATAGGAGTTGTGTTTGGGTGGATAAGCAACTCCCAGCTCAAATGCATAGCCGAAGTGCGTAGTCTTCGATGGCAAGCGTGACTCGCGAATGTATCCCAGAATACAAAGCGCGTCTGCTACTTCCGCCTGACCAAGCCGCCATGAGGTATTCGCAGTTTATCCGCTCGTAGACGAATGGAATTCCACCGTAGGCGGTGGAATTTTCTGTGAAATACGCCCTGTACTACATTGTTTATGATGTATCAAACGTAGGTAAGATAAAAGATTGTTATATTGCCAGGGGTAGGTGCCATTGGCACCACACACAACACAATGGCACCAAGTTTGACAGTCGAACGAAACCTTAACGCCGGTTGTTGCGGAAGTAAATATCGTATTTTTCTAACACACGAGACGGTGTGCCTGTGAATGCATGATATTTGCAAGAAAACCGGTGTAGAATGAGTCATCTTCTTGTGACAGCAGTAAGTTAAACCAAGTTAAAATGTCGAGCAGCAGAAAAATTGAAAAAATTACTAAATCCAATTAGTACCATTATACCAGTTTAGTACCACGTTACACTAAGCGTCGTCTGCTTTCTCCGCCATGTTGAAAGATGGTTTAGAGGGATTAAACCTAATGCGTTGGGTGTAAATTTCCGATCACGCGGCCGCGCGTGCCAACTGGAGTGGCGGTACGTCCTTTGATGCCGCGCTCTTAAACTTCTGGTTTAGTCAAGTTGCTTATCCACCCAAACACAACTCCACTCCTATGGTTGCACCTTGTCATTATTCGTGTTAAGTAATTAAACAGTTACTATTATTAAAATTTTAATTATTTTTTTAGCTATACGTAAATTTAAAAAAACATGCAAAAAAAAAAAAGCTCATTTCATTTTGCAAGGATATTCCAGGACCAACGTTGAAAATCAAGGCTTTAAATTACTTTGTGCTGATTTTCAAGAACTTTCAAGGTCTTGAAATCTCATAGTGGCGATTTTCAAGGACTTTCAGGAAATTGGAATCACTTTGTGCTGATTTTCAAGGACTTTCAAGAACATTCAATGAGCGTACTAACCATGTTTGCTTTTTGATTTATTGTTTATTAGCGTAGCGTAGCGTAGCGTAGCGTAAACGGACACCAAATTGCAAAATGGTGGTTGCACTTCATTTCTATATTCTGGGTGGAGCCCAAACGAAAGGTCCGATTGGAATGAAATAGGCTACATACATCGCTTGAAACCTCCAAAAGTATTGTTGAGCTCTTATTTGCTATACATCGATTAATTACGATTATTGCCGCAATTGGAAAACCTGGCCTGAAAATCTTAGTGTGAACCGAATTAGTATCACAAACTAATTTTAAGTGACAGTAACAAATACGGCAAAGGAATACATAATAAATATTAATACAAATTTCAATCAGGTCAGTCCGCAATAGTCCCAAGGCCTGTTTCCTTATTTATTGAAATGAATAAACTTAATTTTAAAAAAAACAATCCATATTCAAATATTTGTTTCTAGAACTATGACTATTTCGTAAAACTATGCCTAGTTCAAGTAAACTGAATGGCTGGTACGGTTGAGTTGTTTAAGACCACAGTGATCCAAACTCTTAGTTTCGTTTTAAGTTCAGGTCGATGCCCTGTTTCAAAAATGGGGGCGCTTTTATTTATTTTTTTTTTATCGAGCGAGGGCTTTCTATTGTTATCTGAATTGTCAGATTGCTTTGGGAGAGATTTTCATGAAGACACAACTCGAAGCGACGTCATCGTAGCGATACGATTGCCCCCGACGCAAAATTGTGTAAAAAATGGAGTGGACATTTTTGAAGCCACAGGATCAGTGCCGAATGAGATGGGTGGAAGCGGGGGAGGGAGAGGTGGGGGAGGGGGAGTGGAATCTTGGCTGGAAGAAGCGTCTCCGTCTCCTGCTTGGCTTGACAAGACCTATCTGCTTTTACGACCTCGTTACGGCTCGAAACAAACCTGCCTTGTTTGAGTACACGTTCAAGTCTCTTATTCACAGGTAGGTTTCCCTCCCTTCAAAGAGGAGCCAGCATTTCGGGGAAAAATCGGCTTTAATAATTACAATTTTGATTACAACGTAAGTGCAATTTATAATCCAGGTCCCCATATTCTTGCACTGAAAATGAAAAGGAGTGGCTCAAAAACATTACCCTGTGGAACACTTAGTTCACAAACGTTGTAACCTTCAGCACTGTGACTTAGCGACTGATTGTTTGAATTACTTAGCTAACGGGTTATGTAAACTACAAAAGCATGAATAGATTTAGTTAGATATTTGACAATAAAGTTTGTTTTGGGGTGTAACTTTATTTCGTTATTAGTTTACAGGACATTTTCAGGTTATAAAGGACTCGCACGAACCCTGAATTACCTGTAGAGCTGTGCTAAGCACACTAAGGCGGTTAGTTTTTTAACATTTTGCAGCGATGTCGTTTCGCCAAGTAGAACTGCGCCTGGTGTATCGTGTGCAAAAGTAAAATTGGTGAAAACATTATAGACTGCAACAGTAAGGTTTCACATGGACTAAACAGTACAGCATCACTGCTGTATCTGAAACTTTACAGGAAAGTTTATTTGTGTTCCTTTGCTGTTTTGACTGCGGATCAGTTAAACCATGCCTTAAATGTCAAACTAGTTAGTTTTTGTTCTGTAATTTGTTATTTTATTTTATTCATCTTTTGTTTTTAATTCAGTTTCCTTCCATAGTAAAGGTGGAAGGGTTGGTTCAATGGGTTTCGGAATTTTGACTCAAACATGTATCCAAGTTCCAACAATAGTTATAAAAGACGTCACACACTTTGTGCCCTTTTTTAACCCCATAACTTTTCATAACCCCCCTCCCCCCCCACCTCCAGAAAGTGATGTCGCAAACATCGACCTCCCATTAGTTAACGGGACAAAGGTCGCACAAGGTGCTTTAAGTTCTCTGATGCACATGAATTTGTTGAGAAGAAATTTAAGGCCTTGAAATTGCTAATTATAACATTGAAAGTCCTACAGTTTATTTATTTTTTGCCGTGGTTTAAAACAAATCCCTAGCTTTGAGCAAGATGTAAACAAACTTGCAGTTTGTTTTTAAAAACTTGGACATTTGTTTATCTTTTAAATTTTGTTACGTGCGCTTTCAATCAATAGTAGCCTACACTAATAGGCTATTTAAAACGAATTTAGGAGAAAAAAAAGCTTCGGAAAGCTGGTGGGAAAAGGGCGGTTACGTCCCGTTTCGCCAAATCCCGTTTCGTGAAAGTCCCGTTTCGCCAAAAAGAAAGCAGATTAAAAGCTTTTGTCTGAAGGGTAAATCCCGTTTCGCCAAATATCGTTTCGCCAAATACCGTTCACGAAATTTTAGGCAAACGATATTTGAAACATGACTCCCGTGTAATGGTTAGAAATTTATAGAAAAAACACCCATTTTGCAAATAGTTTTTTTTTCAAATTATGACCTAACGACTGGCTTGCATTTTTCGGTATTTGTTTTTCCAAAATGGTAATTTCATGTTTCCTTTATCAATTTAGAGATGTTTTCGTTGTTCTATTGCTTGTTTTGCTAACTGAAAAAGTTTTTAATAATATTATTGTGTTAGTCAAAACATTTTTACGTTTAAAAGATTTTGTGCGAACATGATTTCTTTAACTTTTCATTTTTATTTTGCAAAAGTATTCGAAGTATCACTAAAAATGAAGTTGCTATCGCCCATAGAGATCTCTAGGCAGACTGTTTCACCCTTGTTTGGGCTCGTCCGTAGAGAATACTCTGTTAACGAGAGCAAAGGAACCTTGCTGGAGGTAAATTTAATTTGGAATTTACCACCAGCAAGGTGCTTTTGCTCTCATCCACAGAGTATTCTCTACTGACGAGCCCAAACAAGGGTGAAACAGTCTGTCTGGAGATCTCTGCGTGAGACCAGCTTGTTTTTAAGTGATCAACTGCCGTTAATAGGCCTAAATGTGGGTATCTAATATTCAGTAGAATGGAGCCCCACACAGCTAGTAGCTTCTGCTTGTAGCTTGTTGAAGTCAGTCCGGTTTTCAGCTTATTATTCGAAGTATATCATTTTGTACCTTTTAGGATACAATTGTCACGTGTGTGGAACTGACGTGAGGTTTTCTGCGACCGTAGAGTTGAAAGATATGGGCTGAATATCCAGTCCCTAAGTTTTGCGTTCGTGGGGGAAGAACGGTTTGTGTATAGAAGGGGGGCTGTTGGCAAAATACGGAATAAAAAGTTGGTCTTTGAAAGGATTGCCGCCTTCTTGAGTCCCATAAAATTGAAAGAATCCCTCTTTTTCCCATAGAGGCGAGAGAAAGCAAGATTCCCTTTTGGTAGCAATCCCTTGGCACGGTGATGCGCTGCCAAGATTTATCTTGCGTCATTATGCCGTAATGGTCTCCCACTTTGGAAACGTGTGGTTCCAATCTCGGGTAGGCGGGAGCCCGTCGTCGCTAGGATTTTTGGCGGCGCTATTGTTTACATTAAGCGAGAGCCCCCGTCTGACGGGCCCAGATCAAAGCCCAATATTATGAAATAAGGTCAATTTTGGGCAGCTAAGCCGTGCCCAATGTGCACCGCCAACAACTGCCATTAAAAGGAAGATTTGAACAAAGCGAGAAAGGGAGAAGAAGAATAGGGACTTGGCGCTTCTGAAGTGAGGATTGCGGCCGTTGCAATCTAGGATACTTGGGGGATGCCCATCGGCTGTTCAATCTAAGATGACCCGGGCGTGCAAACTGAGGTCTTTCGTTTTATCCTTAGGTTTTTTTTTCGCAATCAGTCTGGGTTGGGAAAATTCCGGAACATTCGTCCCTAAAGCTTTAACAGGCGAGGCCTTTGTGCGGTGACCGTGCACGATTATAGCGATAATATCGCGGTAAAAACCTTTTCGTCGAATATCTTGTCTTACTTTTTCTGACAACTCAAATTCATGATTTCGATTCCAGATCCATATTTATGCTCAATCTTTCACCAGGAGGTAGTGACTCGTACAGTCACAATGGTCGCAGCGTAACATCACAGAAGGGTTACTAGCGCAAATAGTGCTCACCGCTTGACAAGGACCGCAGCAGCACTAACACGTGGCACTAGAAATCGTAGCTACGCCGGCCAACATTGAAGTTCAAAAATGACGGCAAATGAACATTGTGCTGTCGCAAACTGTCAAAACAATTCGTGGTTTTTTTTACAAATCGCTTATGGCAAATGTTAGCTAACACAATTCAACTTCACGAAATTCGCTCTCCCTCGCCCTCCTTGTTGTTGCTGCTTGTCGGCCATTTTTAAGCTGCGTGATCGTAACGTACGGTGGCATATTGGGACACACAACAACTTTTTTCTACACACACACAACTTTTATGAAACCGGAACAAGATGGCCACTGGCACGGGCGCAGTTCACGGTATATCGTCCTAGGTTGTAGTGAGTCTTATCCGGTGTTGGAACGCCAAAGTTCCGGTTTCATGAAAGTTTTGGGCATGTAGAAAAAAAGTTGTTGTTTGTCCCAATGAGCCACCGTAGTAACAACAAGCGTTTCTTTCCATTTGCCCTCCAAACTCGTGCCCTCGTGATATGGCGATTGCCAATTATAGGAATATGCTTCTCCCATAAAACGAAGTGAGTGTATTGCTCTTAGCCCTCAATCGGCTAGGCAAACCTAATGAGTAGCGACACGAGTGAAGCATTAATAAAACAAAAACTACATGTTCGTTTTGCCATGTTTTTTTTTTTTTTTTGCTCTTTACTTTTCCTCATACTATAGGCCAAGCAGCTTATTGTAGGAGTCTCCCAAGGTTTATTTTTGATTAATAGAATTGTAATGGTTATTCCAGCCTCTAAATTTATTTCATCGTTTCATCGAGATAGTTGGTTATTGAGATACTTTTTAAAACATTATCGGAATAAAAAAAAAATTGTATCGCGCCCCTCTATTTTACGTAGGTGTTGACTTGTTCGCGGTCAACTTTTGTTTTGCGTTACAATGATACTGTAGCTCGTTAATTTTATTTTTAATTGGAAACGAAATATATACAGCGTAGCCATCAAGTGCAGGTAAACGACGAAATCACGACGTTTCGGTTCCTAGATTGGAACCGTTTTCAAGGGAAGGGTTTAAAACATATCAAACAACAGAAAAAAATGAGTAAAACAAACAGCAGAACAATTGGGTCATGGTCCTAAATCTGTAAGAACTGTAAGGTTTAGATCCATGAACCATCTGTTCTGCTGCGTTTTATACATTTTTTCTCATGTTTGACATGTTTTAAACCCTTCACTTGAAAACGGTTCCGATCTAGGAACCAAAACGTCGTGAATTCGTCGTGCACCTGCACTTGACGGCTACTCTGTATATGTATTTACTGAATGGTGCTTTTTAGCTTTCTGTTTTTTACATTGGAAACCGTTACAAGAAAAATTGTACTTTCAAACAGATTTCCGAACTCTTGAATTGCTGAACTGTACAAATGAAGTAGGCTTAATCTTTACTATTTATCATTGCTTTCGAAAACATGTTTGTTTTTTTTCAATTACTTTTAAAATGTTATTTTGTAAGCAACAGTGTTTTGTGAAGAAGATGTTTGTGAGTTTATTTTTGGTCTTGCGGGTCAGTCATCCGCATAACCGGGCCGTAATCCGGTTTTCATGAGTTTAGATTTTATTGAATTTCCTTAAAAATGAAGTGCGACCCCCAGATGAAGCAATGTTCCTTTGTTTCCGAAACGGGATGCGAAGGATTTGCTTGAGTAACCATCAAAGACAGATCAGTCATCGATCAGCTGTTTACGTGTTTGTCTTGGATGCTTTTGTTTCCAGCATACGAGGGGGGGGGGGTAAGATAATGGGAGGGGAGGAGGTACAGTTGTTGTGTCCGTCAAACAACAAGTTGCACATGTGAAGGACATTTTTCAAAATCAGTTGACCCTTCACGACATCTCGTAATTTTTCTGTGTGTTTCTTTACATTAAAATGTTACTAAGTGTGTGTGGTACAAAACTTTAAACCAGTACGCCAGTAACTAAACCATTTTGTCGATTCCTACCGAGTGGAAAAATGAAAGCGCAATAACAAGATCGTAAATCAGGACTACTACTTTTAAGACCTACTTTTAAGAGTTAAGCAAGAACTAACGGCACCGAGCGTCTCGTACTAGGAGAAAAGCATTGGGGGAAGCTTTTCAGGACAGCATGCTACTGGAAGGGGCAGCTTCGAGACCTGCCTTGAGCCTTATTGATTTCCAGTAGCATGGACATGAACATGGAATAACATAATAGAAGTGATCATTAAAAAAAGGGAGGGGGATCAACAACCGCAGGGGGGGGGGGGGTGCGGAGGATAATTTGAGGCACATGATGGCTGATATTTCCGCGAACATGAACATGGAAGAATATATACAAGTCACCACAGAAAGGGTGGGAACGGGGAGTATTAGCGGTGGGGTGGGTGATTTGAGTCACAGGATGCGCTGATTGAGTGAGCGAAGTGAACGAAAATGAACGTTCATTAGCCACTGTGCGCAAAAGTTTTAAGAAAGTTAATTCGGTAGAACATGGACATACATAATGAGCTACCACACCTAACCAGTGTTGGAAACGGTGCATTCAACACCACCCGTGCGTAGCATGTGCTTCAGCTTGTATTACGTAAAAGGAAAAACTGGAAAGGTGTAAAAGTAAATCACTAAACACAGAACCAAGCCAAAGTTTTAGTCATACAACGCACACATTTGAAAAAACACTGCTTTCACAGCTGGTGGTCTACGGTTTTCCTTTTGTCAGTGACTTGCATGTTGACTAATGTCCATTTTAGTTTTCATTTTAAATATTGCTCATATTTTGAAGGATGTTTCCTAATAATACGCATGTAAGTTAAGGGCTGTAGGAAGCAAAGTGGTACGGCCCAACCAAATGAGCTGGGGGTCTGGGAGAGCACTGTAAACCTTCCTTGATGTTGCATTGCCTTCTCTGGCTTGTATAGGCCATGTTTTGAACGAATTATCAAACTTCCTTTCATGTTTAGCTAACATATGGATCACAGCAGGGGCGAATTTATGGTGAAGGGGGTGGAAAACTTTTGAGGAACTTTGGGAACTTTCTTTCGCCTTTTTTTTTTATTTCGTCCCACCGACTAGGATGCATTTTTCTAACCGATACTGACTTTTCAGTTGGTAACTCCTCCCCCCCCCCCCCCCCGCCTCTCACACTTCCAAATTTCGGCCATGATGCTTGTGTGTGCTGGTAAGTGTAAGACTTGGATGGGAAGGAGTTCGGTGTGAAGTCCTATGTTTGAGTCCCAGTCCTATCAGTTGGGTTTTATTTTCGCAGATTAGTATATCTTAAAAAAATAAATCACTAGGTAAAAGGTAAAAAGAAGCAAACATTTTACCATTTACCTCGTGATTTATTCTTTACTGTAAATGCGGCACCCCCTATACGGCTTCCTACGACTGTAAAGCAAATGTTTTTTTTTAATGCGTTACTGTTTTTGACTAAGAGGTTTGGCTTGGTTCTGTTTTTTGTTTGATAACGGTACATAGTAATCGTAAAAACTCGCTAATTTGTTGATTTGCTTGTGCACCTTTCTGGCGAAACCTTTGACGTACATATTTTTACCAACTCTATTCTCCAAGTACCGACGCATACGTTGTTCATTAGTCGACTTTCAAGCTTTCCGTCCGTTTGTGTGTTTTAGTCTACTCCACAGTTAGTATGCTGTCTGTTTGCACGCGCCACAGACAGCATCTTACATCATAAAGCACAGTTTCATAACAACAACTACGTCAACCTCTCGTTGCATTTCCAAGCTGATGAAACACTATGGTATTTTTTCAGCTTTGGAATATAACTCGCGGTGGAGAACAATTACCGATCAAAAAAAAAAACTATACCGTAGTGACATTACAACTGAAAAATAGATTTTTCTCTTCCATTGCTTCAACCATGCATTACTAATTACATACGTTTCGAACGCTGAAAAGGGGTTTTCTATTATGAAGTTTTTTCCCCAATATTGCAACTTTAAAGGGATATACCTCCCAGCGCCATTTTTCTCGATCCTCCACATCTAGTACGGGACCAAAGGTCTATTTCCTTACCGTTAGTCTTTCCCTTGCTAAAAATCCTTTTTAAAATGTGGCGTCTAGGAGATTTTCTGTTGAATATAATGGAACTTTATTTACTAACGACCCGTCACTAAATCATTGCATTGCGCGCGTACAATAATCATGACGTTTCATCTCTGTGTTTATATCTACTAATTTTCTAATAATTACCACGAGATCTAAAATCTAATACACTAATGCGGTAACAATTAAAATTAATTATTCCAGTATATCGCCGAAGCAAAATTATAAGGCACTAGCCTAGAAAATTATAAATTGTGATTTTAAAATACGAGAATCATTCCGGTTTGTGACGACACAATCAATGGGTTCACGCTGGCTGGACTGTTAGGCGCAATGCCAATTGAGACAGTAGCAATGTTTTTTCACTGCGAGGAACGAAGCTACCGTCTCAGTTGACCTTAGCTGTGGTAAATACGCGGACGTGATCGTCGCGTGGGTGTTGTGAGGCAGGCGGAAGGTTATAAGGCAGTCGGTATGTTGCTTTAATTAACAGCGTAATATCTTAGTCCCGGCAGTAACATTTTAAAAATCCCCATCTTTTTTTTTTTATGTAGTCCGGATTTTTTGTTCTTTATCATAGCTTCAGCGTTTTTTTTAAATCCCCCGAAACAGGTAATTTTTCGAAGATAAACAGCCGCCCTGCGTGAACCGCGATGCATTGTGGGCTGCACTACGCCAGGCTTTTCTTCTCATCCAGATTCTTGGCGGGTGATTAGTTTGGTTGCGTACCACCAGATCGCGCCGCTTACTCGCTGGCGGCGATAGCGTCTGGTGGATTTGGTCTCATTTGGTGGAATGTCAGGAAGCAACAGCTTAATTTGCATCGGCTCCAGAGTTATGATGATTGCACGAGCTCTCAGCGTTGTAAGCACATTGCGAATTATCAGCGTCGGACGCTCTTTTTCTGGGCAATTCAAGATTTTCTCATCTTATCTGTCGCCTCTTACGATTCCCCAGCGGGCCACGCGCTGCCAACCCCTTTCCTTCGTTGCCCTGGCAACAAGTTTGGCGCCAAAACTTAGGTCCGAAACGGCGATGCCCGCCCCACACATATATCTATCGTTGTTGGAACGCGCGAGATAACGAAACCACGAAATAACGAACACGACCCCCTCGCTATTGCGAAATGGCGAAAGGCGTTTCAACTTGTCAACGCGATAAAACTTGGGAAAGTTAGTTAAAAGCGGAATAAACAGTTGGAATGGGAAATTTAAAGTAAGTAATGAAATTGTTAGATTACTGCATTGGAGTGGGCCGGGTCGGGTGATTTAGCTTTACATTGGAGATGTTTACAATTTTATATTCTTCCTCTTGAAAAAGAAGGGATTTCATGAATACAGCTTCAAGCTTATTTACGTTACCTATATATATTTGCATGAGGGGAAGGTGCAGGGATAAACAAAATAGCCGAATGGGATGCGCAGATTGAGTGAGCGAAGCGAAAAATGGAATTGAAGAAACTTAAGCATGTGAAGCATGGTCATACAATGAACCACACTGTGTAATTTTGGCTCATTAACGGCTAATGGGCAACGGTAAATTTGAAAATGATCAATGTGAACATTTATACACGTAAAATTTCTCCCGAAAAAAAGGTAGACGTGAAGATAGACGGTGTATCCCTTTATACGTTCACGGTCCTATGAAAGTTTTAATATCCACCCAAAACCAAACCTGGTATAAAAAGCCGCCAAATTTCCAAAAAGGACTGGCCTCTGAAGGTAGTGATATCATTCAACCAGGGAAGGGCCGCCAAGGTTAATCGTATTAGCCAAGTTAATCGCACAGAATAACACTTTGGACGTTAATGAAAACTCTAAGATTGCTACCGCGAGTAGCAATGTTCTAGTTTTCATTTAACTTTCGAACTATTAGTCGATGTGATTAACTCGGCTAATAGGATTAACATTTTCCTGGTTGAATGATATCACTAGCTTCAAAGGCCGATCCTTCTTTGGAAACTTGGCAAGTTAGCAACTTTTTACTTTTACCAAGAATAGGATTGGTTTTGGCCTAACTGGCAGTTGTCTCGTGTTTTGTAGACCTTCCTGAAGTTTGCAGGGAAGCTAGACTGGTGTTCCCGTTTCTGGTAATGGTGCTAACACTGATTAATAAAATTAAACTGAGAGTAGTTTCCGTTGAATTCGCTACCAATGAATTTTCTTTTCTTTCTAATTTTGCAAGAGGTCCTCAGTTTAAATCCCGGACAGGTCCCCAATATGTAGCAGTCCGGAGATGAGGAAACATTGCTTTACGTTTGATCTCCTGTAATATGCTGCCTTCTCACGTATCGTGGAACCATCTGACATCCTTAACAACCGGGTTCCTACCAACCTGGAGAACGTGGAAAACCTGGAAAAGTCAGGGAATTTAAACTGTGTTTGAAACTCAGGGAAAACTCAAATAATGAAGGTTATGAATAAGCTTAAAAGGGCATAAAAACTTATTGTGTTAACATGTTGCATTAAAAAATGTTATCCTATGTGGCAATTATAGGTGCGTGCTACGGGTTCTCAACACCATTACCACAGCCAGGGAAGACGTGTGGGCCCTATTACGACTTGACTGGATCTCTGCTCAAACTAAGCTGATGCGAAATAAGGCAATAAGTCGTGGTTCAATCCGCTCGGTGTTTTTAATTATAAATGAAGGAGCGTTGGTGTGCTCAGGCTCGCCTGACGAACGTGGGCAACACTATGCCTTAGCTCGGGGCCTAATTTGGAATGCTACGGAAAATAGGGTTGTTTAGGGTCTGTTCTAATAGCAACAGCATTTTTTCGGTAAATAGTTTTGTTTGGGGGATGAAGGCTGCTGTGAAACACAAGCAGCAGGGTTGGACAGATTTGAATTTACATTTGGGACTGATGGGCAAATACGGAATAATTCTAATTAAATTGGCCGAAAATTGGCCTTGTGGTCTGGGTTGGTGGGAGATTCGTATACGGAATGCATTCTAATTCAGTTCACCCCCTAATTGATGAGAGCACCGGGCAAAAGGCCAAGCGATCTCGAGTCATTACAATTGATGACGTACAAACTAGGGGAAAGTTGCATGTTACATATTGTTACAGTCGTTGGTTACGGGACATATCTCACCAAATAATGAAAATTACTTTTGAAGGCGCAATGGGTGGTTAAAATATGACGTCATATTAATCTTGAATTCGCAAGTGACGTCATCAGTGGGACTTCTTTGTGTTTGTAGTCTGAAATAAATCTCACAACACCTTCAGTTTCTGTATTGATGCCAAAAATTTCATTAAATGGGCTCATTACTCTTTTGTTTTTTGTGAAACTGGGAAAATGTGTGCAAAAAAATTCCTTCCTACAACTGCAGCCTGGAAATTGACCTCAACTACTCAGGAAAACCTGGAAAACTCAAGGAAATTTAATTCAGTATTTTTGTGGGAAACCTGAGGAAACCCAAATCCCCGACGGGCCCCCACGATGTGGCGGTCTGGAAATGAGGGAACCTTGGTTTACATTTGGTCCCCTGCAATCTGTTGCCTTCCCATGCACAACTTAACAACTGACTTCCCGTCTCTGTGCCTTTGTTAGGTTTCCCTGCACTGAGCTCTTATGAGCACCTAAACCCAAATCCCGGACGGGCCCCCAAGTTGTGGTGGTCTGGAAATAAGGGAACCTTGCTTTAGGTTTGGACTCCTTCAATCTGTTTTCGTCCCATGCGCTACTTAACAACTGACTGGCCGTCTCTGTGTTTTTTAGGCTTCCCTGCACTGAGCTCTTGTGAGTACTTTAAGTTATTGTCAAACTTGAGCGTAAATTGATCGTTGGATTCACCAAGAACATTCACCAAGCCGGTGGTGTTCAGCTCCAAATGCGTGTGTTTATTTCCTTCACCCGCTTGTCTTGTTTGTGCGTCGTCTCTTGCTTTTGATACAGGTTGAGACAAGGGATCGGCCGATTTGCGTTTTTACCGATCCGTACCGATACCGATGTCGATACAGATATTAAAAACTTTACTGGAATTTTAATTCCATACAAATACAACTTCAGTTTCTGGTTTTGCGTGGGTTCTAACAGTTGAGATTATCCAGAAAGTTCTATGCTGCATTTTTACTCTTATTCCTACTTACGGCTTCAGTACATTCATCTTCTCAGTTCGGTTTCAACTTGATAGTTGTAAAAAGAGCGTCAGAACCAGTATTACATTTTAATTACAAACTGAACACATGGCTTTGTTTTTCTGACTTAGTTATTGCTTTTGCTGTGCTTGGTGTCAGTTTTGCAGAGAAGACATTTGCGTTTCTAGGCGTAGCGAATATCTGTATTGGAAGACTTAGGGCGCGTTTATGCAGCGACTAGCCTTTGCGTTCTCGCAGCTAGAACTCAATCGCGATGGCAACGGTGACATTGCCATGGTAACAACGCTAAATGGATTAGCTAAATCCGACATCGTTTGAGCAAATACTTGCAGTCCTATAATCCGTGCCGATAATATAAAGAATTCCTCATGACGAAACAATTTTCCCAAACACTTCTGAACTCACGTTATTTGCTGTTTTCGTTGCGAGGCGGCAGACATAAAAACCGCCGCCATGTTGGAATTTGAGGTGATTTCTAGCTTCTAGCTGCGAGAATGCAAAAGCGAGTGTTGGCATAAACGTGCCCTTATAGTGGTCCGATACCGATATGGCAAAAATACCAATAAATTCCAATACCGATACCAGCATCGGACTATCCCTAGTTGAGACCACCACGGAGAAACGTCGGAAAATAAAAGTGTGTGTAAGAACGAAAGCGATCTCGAACGCCGACGAAACAGCTTGGCCCAAATGGGAAGAAGGGTTATGTAGCGGTCTTAAGTTTCGCTCGGCTGTGGTGCCGTGTCTGTGATGCGCTGCACAGCCATGCGTCACATCCGAGTTTGCTTTTTTTCATTTTTATTTTACCCATCGCAACTATCTGATCCTTAGTTTAATTTTCTTTTAGCTTTGGGCTACAAACTTGCTTATATATACCCTTTGTATCGTTACACGTAATCATATCTGGAAGGGGGGGGGGGGGGGAGGGAGCCAGTCTTCGCTCACAATGACGGCTTAGTGTTTGCCTCTTTTTGTTCCGTCTCCTGCCTCGGGTGAGCTAGTCTTTATCGTGCAAAACGATCGTCGTTGGTTTATTCTCCTCCAAACCCCAATGATACATGACTTTTATCAGGCACTTGAGCGCCAACAATGACTGAGAAATGCTCGTTAGGATAAATTAATTAGCCCGAGTTCATATTTATGCAAATTGGAGCCACTTGCCCCCATTGTTTACGACGGCAGCCACATGAAGATGTCGCAAAGTGCCTTCAGCTGACTGGCGCGCAAAAGCTCGTGCCAGGGTGGTTTGGGCGCCAGTGTGATAGCGATCGTTGTTGCAAGCCACGTGCTCGTCGCGCGCCTCTTCTCTGGCTGACCAGCAGTAGGCAGGAGCCCAGGGGTGAAGCTAGCCGTAGGGGTTGGCTCCACTGTATTCAGAGGGGCGGACGGCAATCGGGTGTTTGGTGGGATGTGGTGACGGCCACTGGGGACACTGGGCAAGCGCTGAAAGCTAAACAACTCCGCTTGCCTGGGCTCAGTGAGACTGGTTTCACGTCTGAGGGAAACTTACCAATCATTGCTATCAATTACTGTTTCCTAAATGAAAAAAAAAAAACCTTTGATTAAAACTGATTAGGATTTCAAATTAAAAATTGTTAAGATTCCCACGGTTTTTAATGATTTATCACCAGAGCTATCGAAACTGATAAGTTATGCTTCTGCAAATCGGCAAAAAAAAAAAAAGGACTACCATTAAATAAGTAGGCTAATCTAAAATTTCAAAACAGTCTTTTTTTAAATGGCGTTAACATGTCCTTTTTTGTTAATCAATTAGCTTTTGGTGGATGTATTAGCGCTCAACTTAAATTTTATGCAAATAAATACCGATGGAAACCTATTTCCGCTGCCTTTTGGACTTAAATGGCAGAGTGCTGAGCGGAAATTAAACCCTCGAAATTGGAGACAAAGGCTAAAGTCTTACCGCTAAGCCATACTGGCACAGGCTTTAGAGAAAAAAAAAAGGCCATGGACAGCATTAAGAGCTTTGGCCGTTTCCTTTTTATTTTCGAAGACATGATGTCAGTATGGCTTAGCGTAGGGCGTCAGCCTTTGGTCTCAAAGGTTGAGGGTTCAATTCCCACTCAGATAGTCTAAAAAGTCCACTCAGGTAGTCATTTAAGTCCAAAAGGCAACGGAAATAGGTTAAGTCAAAATTCAAATAAAAAAAATTGGTTTATTTCATAATTTCAAATAGGGGTGGCGCGATAATCGATAATTCGATAATATCGCAATAATTTTTTTTTCGATTATCGTAACGCGAATTTTTCTGATTTATCGACGTATCGTGCAAACCTCTATGCTTAAATGGTCATACCTCGGAAACCGCAATAGCTAGAAACAAGCGGTTTGTGGCGTTGCGTGTGGAATCACGAGGGGTTTCCAACCAAGTGTGCAATACAGTTGCTGGCCACTTTAGCTCATTGGAGAGTTAGTTTAATGCAAATAATATTGAAACATTAAGTAGAGCTGCTAAATTGCTTCTACATGGTGAGGAAGTAAGACAATAAACAGCAAGTGCATTTTCACTAATCTGCTGGCCAAATGGCGAGTGGCACACAATTCGCATTCATAAGAGACAGGTTTTTTTTTAAGTAACAAAATTAAAATGGTTATTCCAGGCTCCAAAATTTCTTTTTTCGAAATATTATCGATTATAGCGATAATTTTAAAAAGGTTTATCACGATAAAGAAATTTTTATCGTGCCACCCCTAGTTTCAAATACAAGAGAGTAAAAAAACAGGAAAAGACCAAGGTCTTCTATACCGAAAACATTGAATTACACACTGGAAAAGATAATAAAAAATCAAAGATACAGAGAACAAAAGACAAGACAAAATATCACAGGCCAACAAGCAGAGCAAACGAGACAAACAGACCGCAAGTTTGTATCTGTTTTTATTTATTTATCACTTATTCAGCCAATTTGGCTTTCTGTTCTATTCAATTTTATGTATTTTGTTTTTCTTTGTACGTACTTTGATGTTACTTTTAACATTAAGCAAAAAATAGCTTTGACTTTTAATGTTATATGGTCCACGCATGATCTCTTAAGACGTTCGGGTTACCAGTCTTGAAATAAAATAATTAATTAACAATTACTTATAAAGCGATATTTGAAGTAATTACAGTACAATGAATTAAGAAGTCCACCTTACTGTTCTCTAGCATGTGACCAACTGTGCGGCCTGATTTTTCTATCGTTAAATCGTATCCGTCAAAACGCCACAAATAATGCAGGCAAGTTCCTCCACTGTTTATACAGTTGCAAAAACTCTGCAAACTGTTTTTTTTTTTAAACGCTTCATATGAATTAAAATTGCTGATAATGATTTGTGGTACGCAGCTCCGAGGGACACGGATCCCTTTTATTACCTAAATTCTCAAACCCCCTTTCAATTACAATTTCTTACTGACAGTAAGAAATTGTAATTCCAAGGGGGGAAATTGATCTTACTTGCAGTTTTTTTTTTATTTGCTCCAAACATAGGATTTTTGGTTATTTCAGTATTTCCTGCTAAAATCGCGTATTTTGGCTTTTTTCCTGCTTTTTTTAATCTTATTTTTGGGTTGAGCAGGAAAATAGCATGAAATACTGAAATAACCGAAAATCTTATTTTTGGAGGAAATTAAAAAAAACTGCACGTTGACACATCAACGTGCTCAAGCGATGTGAGGTTTTTCCAAGATGGCGGCCAGCTCTGTGAGTTGACAGAGCAGCGCGCCTGGCGGGAAACTCGCGGGAGCGATAAAAAAAAAGATTTTATTTTTGGTTTGAGCAGAGAAAAAGCCAAAAATAAGCGATTTTAGCAAGAATTACTGAAGGTAAGTATTTTAAGGATAATAAAAACCAATTTTAACTGTTGTTAAAATTTTTGTTTTTCCAATAAACACAGAATTTTGGCGCGAAATAGCAATCGCCAGATACCTGGCCAAGTGCGTTATTGCCCTCTCCTTTACTTCCGAATTCCTTGATTTTTTTCCTTTACCCCAAATCAAAATCTTCTTAAATATGTCTTATTTTCTTAAATGTGCTTTTCTGAGTCAAAATTTTCTCTTCAGAACTTTTGGAAGGGTTACTCCGTATCAGGCCGTGGCATTATTTCTTTTCCTTTCTTTTTGATATTGTTGATGCATCAGTTGATGAGGGACTTGGCAGGAGCCTCCTTCTTTCTCGTTCCTCGTATCTCTATGGCCTGTTTATAAATTCTGATCTGGATAGGGCAAGACAACACTCCCGAGGATTTGGCCCAGTCCAGATAAGCATCGAATGAGGCTGGCAAAACGGCAGGCAACGCTCAAAATAACCTCTTCATCTTGCCTTCGCTTTTGACCTGTCGTGATCTTACCTATCTTAAGGCAAGCAGCGCCTTATCGGCCGCCATGCTGTAGCCTACCTCGCCAAACCAACGCTAGGCGGCGAGATACCAGCCTGCTTCCATAGGGAGCCTCACACATTTTCTGTTTTGCGGAAGAAATGTATATTTTCATGAATATTTAAAAACGATGCTTTCGCTGCTTGTGATGTTAATCGAAGTTGTAAATAAGAAGTCAAACGTGATAAATCGAAGCTCGCGTTAGGAGAGTGTGGCTGCAGATCAATTTATAACCGGTACCACAAAAATTGTCTAAGCTGACGCATGTTTCAAATTCATTGTAAGATGCTAAAAGTTTATCACAGGTAATTTTCAATAATTTTTTCGTACAATGACTGTAAATGCACTGGAAATTGAACTCAACTACTCTGGAAAAGGGAAAGTTTAGGGGATTAATTTTGGTATTTTGGTGCGAACCCTGTTAATGTAAAGAATTAATTAACTCTTCAGGAAAAAGTCAGGAAAAATCAGGGATAGTCAGGGATATGAAATACAGTCAGGGAAAGTCATGGAAGAAATGAGAAATTTGTGAAAAGTCAGTGATAGTCAGGGATATTCGTTTTTAGAATGAATTGTTTTTTTAAGAATCATTTTTCATGAACCGTTTTTTTTTTTTTTTTTAGAATTTCGTTCTTAGAATGACCCATGGTCTTGTAAGTTCCACTCGCTTTGCGACTTACTACCTTCTTGTCCATTTAAAGAAAAAAATTATTTTTTTTTTATTTCAGCTGCCATCCAGGTAGAATTGAGGATAATGCCAGGCCTGTAGAGTCAGCAGTTGACTGTTTTATTGAAAAATAAAAAAAAAAAAGGTCAGGGATATTTGAAGAAATAAGTCAGGGAAAATCAGGGATATTCATTTTCATATACGAGTATGAATCCTGACGCTTACATTAGTCTGTTTTGAGGTCAAATCACCACAAGAATTTTTATTGAATTAATAGGGAGTCAAAAAAGCATAAGCAAACAAACGCAAAAATCTCTTCTTTTGAATGCCCTCACAATGTATACCAAGCAGCAACAGTGAAAAAGTATATTTTTTATGATTCGAAAGGACTTCATCATGCGATTTAGCCTATGCCTTGGGTGGAATTGCTCTGAGAATTGCTCTGAGAATTGCTCTGAGAATTGATCTGAGATTTGATTCTGTTCTCCTCATATCGTTCTTGGAATTCCATTCCCACAAATGCTGTCCCATTGTCGGTGATTAAATAATGTGACCCGCCAATGTCCGACAATGTCCATGCTGTGTATTTTTTGGCAAATAGCCTACATATTTTATGAAGTGTATTTTGAAGTCTTTTGGGTCCTTTTATAGTTTCTGTCGGTTGCTTGGGGGTGTTTACGAACATTATCCCTAAATTCCTTGCCACATTTCCGCAAAGACTCACGGATCTTATCCCCTTTTCCCTAGTTGGGTTTATCCTCAGCTCCCTCCAAATGTCCCGTTATATTTAAACCTATAATTGTGAGGGTGAGGTCTGCATATATTATTATTAGCCTCACACTCATTCAAAAATGTAAAAAAAAAAAAAACAGGAGACAATATGCCCAGTTCAGTTTTGCAGCACCTTTACGGGGTGATATCACCACTTTCCAAGGCCGAACTTTTTTTGGCAACTTTGCTACCACTTTTGATAATGGATGGCTACCCAGTGTACTGTGTCATAATCAGAACGTTCGTGGTAACTACTGCGTGTCCCTTAAAAACAAATTCGTGATTCATAAACCCCCGTTATCTTACGGGCTGTGATGTGAAGACATTCTTGAGGACTTAGGGGATGACTTGACTTGATCCTGAAATGTGGGATTGCTGGCTAGCCTGTCGTTTCTTGATTATTGTGAATAGCCTTCGGTTGATCGCCAGCAGTCGCTTACATTGGTAATCCTGGACAATGAAGAAAGCAAATAGTGCACAGTCCATCACTTGCACGCTCCTGTCTCCCTCCTTGCTCTTTCTCTATTACAGATGATCTTTGTTTGCTATTGGCTCTGATCTCTTCCACTTGCGCAGATGGCTCTACTTTGAGCGCCAAACCTCCCTACTTTTATTCTTTCTATTGCACACACTTGGGTCTGCCGCCAAAGAGAAGAATGGGAATAAAAAAGCCCAGAGTCTAACTTCTAAAATGAATGGCTTTTGCAAAACTTAATGAAAAGAAAGGCTTTCCGTGTAGGAATGTACCCTTCGAAAAAGATGCGTGTTGGTTTTTGCGATATACCTCGTGAAGTAATGTACCATTGCTGCAATACAGTACCAGTCGGATCTTAGGTTAAAAATAGCACATGCAATTACATTTAACAATATGGCCGCCGAAAACAAACTGAGTCGGTGATTGATCCTGTTTACACTTTACACAAAATTGGTTTTAAAGCTAATACAAATTTATCACGTAAGAGTTGTAAAATAAAAATAAATGTTTTGAAAACGCGGCAACTATATACAGGGTTGGCAATTTCCTGGGAAAAACTAGTTTTGGACAGGGCACTGGTAAATACCGGTAAAAACCTGGTAAATAACAGCTAAGTGGGAAAAATGTTATTTTTACAATTTTTTTTTTATTACATGCATTTTTTTAATTTGTAGCCTAACTGCTCATTAACACTAATAGTAGTACTTAGTAATTCTATTTGAAACGAAAATTCAAGTAAAGGCAGAATGTAGTGAATTTACTAACATAGAAACTTTCATAAAATAAGGGAAGTCCCAATAGTATTTGGTTTTGGTTTCTCGTTCTGGTTTGGGGGGGAAATCAGAGTCACATGGTGTTTGACATTTTTTTTTTCTGCAAGAGTACTTGTATGTTACGTCCTAATCCAAAGCCCATATTGCAATTCACAAAAAAATTGTCAATAAAAGCATTTCAGTTATAATTTTTGTACTTATAACACACAATTATGTTCATTTTCCTATGTAAACGTTGCATCAGCAAACATATTTTGAATCTAATCTTTTGAATTAAAGACACTTTTAATTATAATTAACACTATTTAACTTTTAAAACTAATATAATTATATTTTACACGTTATACACCTATTTTTGTCTTTAACTGGGAATAATTGGGAAAAAGTAGTTTATCCCGGGCCGGTAAAAACCTGGTAAAAACTAGGTAAAACCCACGCCTGGTATAAATACCATGCCAACCCTGACTATATAGTTGTCCGTAAATGTCATGACCGACGTACAAAAACCGTGCTCAGCCTCTGACTGTAATGATGAACATACCTCCGTTGCTTAGCAATGTCCTCGGCTACATCGCTTCATGGCAGCCCGTTGTCTATCTCCCCCCCCCCCTCTAATATTGTTATAGGTTCGGCCAGATAGTTTACTGGCCATGACATCATTACCAAGGCGTTATTCATCTACCGTTTACCTACTCCTAACATCTACTTTAAAATTTGCTAGCGAACAGATACCTATTGTAAGACTAGGACTTACATTATAGTTGATGTTACTGTTTTTCCTTCATTCTTTTTCTTAAATAGCATAGCCGCAGTGACTTAGTCACCCATTCTGGCGATTTGTACCTTTTTTTTAGTGACGTTGCTTGTTTTGATTTTACTGCTTGAAAACTGTTCTGACCTGCAATCGAAACGTTGTGTTTTAGTGTTTTTAGTTTGTGCACTTTTTTTTTTTTTTGCGACCAACTCTTGTCTTGTGTTAATAAGGCTGCTAAGAAAGATAGGGTTTGCAGTTGCTAAAAACTAAGAAGTTAGTAGAATTTCCTTATAATCATAAAATGAAGAAATTATCTATTTTAACTCGTTAGAATACCAAAGTAAGTAACATAAGGAAAAAAAATCCGTTTCAAAGGACAAAATAAGAAGTTATCTTCATCATTATCGTTCTCTCCCACCATTTCATCCAGGCATGCAAGGAAAAAGCCGTGGCTTTTTATCGTCCTGTCCCCCAATTTCATCCAGGCATGCAAGACAAAAGCCATAATTTTTATCGTTCTCTCCTGCTATTTCTATCAGGTATGCAAGGTAAAAGCCGTAGCTTGTTGTCGTTCTCTCCCGCCATTTTTCCAGACATACAAGGAAGCCGTGGTTTTTTATCGTTCTCTCCCACCATTTCATCTATAGGCGTACAAGGAAAAAGCCGTGGCTTCTTAT
>JAHWFP010018807.1:10369-26053 GCA_023313725.1 Lithobius niger
CCCGGGGGGGGGGGATTGAGGCTTAATGGCGCGTCGACAACTTGGTCATTAGCGCCAACCTCAGTCACAGTGCAGTGGTCCGGGTTGCCACTGCACCACACATTACAGAGATGTTATTCAAACCCCTAATCTAAATCTTGTCATACATCTGTACCTCCTGCAAAAATTGAAAAACACCGGACAGGAGGACAGACTTATCGCCCAACTGACGCGCAATGTCATGCGGAAGATGGAACCGACGACGAACATCATCAAGATGGCGACAATCAACAAGTAAGTGCCGGACCGTAAGTGGTCGTCGACACCAAGAACATTCAGGAGGGTCAACCCCCCGCAAAAGGAAACAGTGAGTAAGTCGGGTGTGACCAATTCGCAAACGGGCCAACACAACCTCCTCACGGCGACTGCGGCGACACGCCGAGTGCCACTCCTCGACAGTGCCTTTAATGGCCCGTAACTTATTACCGTCCTGTCTGTCCCACAAGGTTTGCCAAAAAGCGTGTAACGTCAGACGCAGAGTTGGAAAGGCATCTGAGGGAACAAGGCTGAGATCCCTACCGAGAGGGCCAGAAAGGGCCCCTTTCGCAGCAAAATCAGCTTGTTCATTGCCTGCTATCCCAACATGGCCCGGGATCCAGCAGAAAAGCACGGTTTTTCGCTGGCCAGGCAAGTGGGAAAGCAAAGCTTGGACACGTTGTGTCAAGGGGTTCCGAGGATTGTAATTCGCCAAGGACTCCAGGGCACTCATGGAATCACTAAAGACAATGAAATGCGTGCCCTGAAGGTCAAGGATCCATTCCACCGCCAAACCAAGAGCCAAAAGCTCTGCAGAGAACACAGAATAGCCTGATGGAAGGCGATGGGCAACCGTTACACCCTTACATACACAAGCACACGCCACGCCAACGTCGGACTTCGACCCATCAGTAAACAGGCGCTGATAACCGGCGTACTGAGAACACAGCGACCCGGCAGGTGAGAGGGGGACCGTGCAGGCCGTGGGCATAATGTAGTGTAGTAGGTGGTTACCTGGCGTGAGCGAGGTACCTTGGTGGCGGGCGGACAAGAGACAGGAGACGGAAGGGGCAACCGTCTTCGGGGCCAACCAAAATGGATAGTGGGCGAGGGCGTGAGGAGTTCTCAGGTGAACGGTCTTTCGTCCAGCTCAGAACGGCATCATAACCGCAAGGCAGGCGAGAGACGTAGAGCGGGGAACGAAGCTCCCAGCTTAACCGGTACCATCTTGGATCGGGCGGGATCTCAAACGTAATGCGGGCTGGAGACGTGGAGCGGGAAGGGAGGTCCCAACTTGACGGGCTTTCACCCCGGGACAACACGGCACCATGACCGTGAGGCGGACAAGAGACGTGGAGGCTAGGGAAGCGGCAACGATGTCGCCGAGACTCGTCTGGCAGCGACAGGATGGACTGGTGGCCGGGGCAGAAGGGAAGGATCCGAAGCATGGCTGGCATCAGTGACAACCTATCATGATTGCCCAGACGAGGTCGGAAGGCAAGCAGTCGATGGGAAGGTCGGACGTAGGCCTCTTCCGAGGGGTCAACAGTAGATGGGCGAACGAAAGCTGGGCGTTTGAGGCTTGGCCAACATCAGAATCACGGGAAGACACACTGGCAGTAGAGGGCCACAGAACAAGCCGGGAGGCAAGCAGGGAGCCGGACTGGTGCGGGCACATCAACGGACAGGCGGGTGAAATCGCAGGACACGAGATCCCAAGGCGTCGTCCTCGAGGAGAGCAGAGGAGACAGGTTGGTCGGACGAAAGACGGGTTGGACGAAGCTGCAGAAGTCCAGGTCGACGTCGGGCGGGCCCCCAGTGGGAACGGGCGTAGACGGCGACGCAGTGGCGTGGTGGTCGAGACGGCCAGAAGGCAGGCTCAGAGTCGGCATCAGAAAGACTCCAAACCATGGCATACAGAAGGTCGTGGGGCCGAAGGATGATCGGGCAAGGACGGACCAGAAGGCAGAAGACCGGCGTCCTGAGAGAAACTGCGGTGCGAAAGACCAGAGAAGGGCGTCCGAAACACAGACGAAGAACCAACAGAACGAGCCGCGATGGTGGCTTGAGACAAAGAGATGACGAGCCCTCGTAGCCGCCATTCTTATATAGGGAGGACCACGCATGCGCATGCGTTGTGGGGAGATCTGAGGCGGCTATTCGAGTTTCAAGCAACCAGCAGTATCACTGAGACAGCAATGCTAAAATTGATAGGAATAGTACTTTCACAGCAAGGAAAGGGACAATTGCAGGGGACGGCTAAATTCCTTTTCTTATTGCATGGCGAAAATATACTTTACCTGAATTGTAGCATTTCATCCTCAAATGCTCATTACCCTCCAGAGATTAACTAAATCCAGCCATCCACCACTCATATCCCCGAAGCGCGCATGTGCACTCCCTTTCTATAAAGGCGGGTGGTTCCTTCGCTGTTCGAGCCGCTGCACCTTTTCTTCCTCTCAATATGCCAACCACGTGGTGACTCACGATGGAGGTAGTGTGGGTACAGGTAACATATATTTTCGTCAAGCAGTAGAAAGGAATTTAGCCATGCCCGGCAATTCTCTCTTTCTATTGCGGTGGAAATATACATTACCTGAATTATAGCATTTCGTAGATCTTGTCACAAACGGCGGCTGGCACCACCTGACGGGTTCTCCAGGGGATGAGACCTAGGGCGTCCCCACAAACTCAAAAGCTGGTGACGAGAATGTACCAGAGATAAACAGGCACAGGCAGAGTCCAGAAGCAGGCAGTGTGTGGTAACAAACCAAATACGGATGCAAACCCATTTACGTTGCCTTTTGGACTTATAACCAATTCCGTATTTGTTAATAAATTTCGAGCCCATTGGCTTTCCGTCCCGTGTAACAAACCAAAGCATTGTTGAAAGGTGATAGGGGTACGGAGAAGTAGGTTGGCTAAGACCAAGGCATCAACGATGGCCCACCAACAAGGGGTTGATAGGAAAAGGGCCAGGGTTGGACTGCTGTCAGAAGGCAGGAGCAGTCAAAGGTGGAAGAATTTTGTCATGAAGATTACACATGCACTTGCGGAAGATTCATGGAGGATGTTGGTGTTCTTGATTTGGTAGAAGAGCACAGATGAAAGTAAAAAGTTGAAGATGGTCGATAAGATGGTGATGAAAGTCAGAAGCGAGAATCATTACTGCTGAGAAGGGCGTGGAGGTGTTGGGGGGCGATTGGCGGAAGGTTCAGGAGTAAGGGCAGCATCGTTTGCCGCAGTGGAACGATAAAACTTCGGACTGCGAAGGAAGAGTCGACTTCGCAACTGATTTGGACAGGAGCAGCCAGAACAAGACAGTAAAGGCACAGGGAACAGTAAACCAAGCGAATCCGCATCAGTATGAGGGTTCAGCCAAGGAATTGTGTCATCGGGTAACACGCGTGCAGCCCACAGTCTGTCGAAAACTGGTGTCGGGAGAGCAGCAGGTTCGAGAGGTAGAGAAGGAGTCTCCAAGTCGATGAGAAGAATAGGAGGATCGTTAGTGAGGGTATCAGGCTGAGTTGCAGGACTGTCATCCAAAAAGATCTGTTTGTCTGAGCCACGAAGGGACCGAGCTTGGTAGTCTTTAAAAGTTTCTGGGTGTGCTAACAGGTTTAGAATCTTTGAAGAATGATGAGGGTCAACAGGCGTCTTGCGACATTTGCGCAGAATCCTGGTAAGTGGGTTGTGGAAGGGTAAACTGTGAGACAGAGCGGAGTAGCCAACGTCTTGTCGACTAATGAGGACTGAGGAGGTGCAGATTCGTGTCCATCAAGGTGTTTTGACTCGATTCCGAAATTGAGGACTTCAACAAACTTTTTGACAGTGCGTTCAAGGCCTTATTCTTTTTATTGACTTTAATTGTTTGTAGAAAAAAATCACTCAGAGAAGCATGTACAGAAGTCAGATCAAGATCAACAGCCAACAGTTGATTGGGAGTTAAGTTGACATTGGCAAGAAGCGAGTCCTTCAATTGAAAGAAATTGGGGAAGTATGTCGATAACTCCGACCTCCTCGGGTCTGGGCCGACATGGTGATGAGACGGTTATTAGAAGTGAAAACAGAATGGCGGGAAAAAACTGAAAACGAGCCTGGAACGAAAGTAGAATGCTGCGGACTGCAAGAGGTGTGCGTCGGGGTAGAGGTGTGGCGGGAGAGACGAGCAAAAGAAAACTTTAATAACTCGGTGAAAAGTCGGTTGAAGGAGAGGTCAGGAGAAGATGAGAAGGAACAGGAGAACAGGAGAAGATGTAGACGGAACAGCAAGATGCCTAGGTTGAACAGGAGCCAAGTCCTGGTCAGAATAGGGACTGGTGAAAGGACTGAACGTAGGAAAGCAGTAGAAGCCGTGATTTATAGAAGCAGGCGGAGAAGTCCGAAATACGGTGGGGCATCGTGAAGAGATGTGGTAGAGACGGATGTTGGCTAAGAGGCATAAGTAACATTCCAATATGGTAGTGGGAACTCCCTTCCCTCACTTTCGGGGAGAGGGAGGCAGGAGATAGCAGGGACAGCCTCCAGAGCCAGAAAGCATGGAACGTGCTAACTGCAGAAGTGAGGCGAGATGACGTGGAATACCCTTGATGAGAAGGAGTGGTGAGAGGATCTTGTGTTGCTAAGCTAACTGGGGAGCGAGCAAACCCTGAGACGAGTGACGAATTCACTAAGCAGAAGGCTTGACCAAAGATGAAGTAATGTGGGAAAAGTAGCACTGATCGTGCAGAAGATGAAAGATGCAATGGGCGGAGACGAACTATCGAGGAGACGGTATGACCTCCAAGGCAGGCGAATGACGGGAGCCATAGTCCAGTGGCTGGAAGTCGCAGACCAGGAAAGGAGACTGACCGAAGATGTCGTACGGGTGAAAGACAGCAACACGTAATAAGATCCGTGTTCCGGAGAAGAAGAACTTCCAAGGGACGAAAGACAAAGCCAAATCCAAGCGGCTGAGACTGAAGATCAGGGAAGGCAAGCGTGGCGCAGGGTGCTGAACGAGCAGAAGAGTAGCCTGTAGATGAAGATGAATCCAGGAAATGAGAGACTGTCTGGAAGGCGCAAAAGCCAAGCAAATGGCCGAAGCAGTTGTGACCAAGTCGGTGAACAGGGGAAAGACAGGAGCCATATCCAAATGGCTGAAGCTGTGGGTCAGGACCAGGTGACGTGACAAAGAATGTTGAACGGACAAAAGACTGCAGCATGTGCCGAGTATACATCCAGAAGGCGAAGAGCTGCTGAAAGGCAAAATACGAGAGCCATATCCAAGTGGCTGAAGCTGTACGGCAGATTACATGATGTAACAAAGGAGGTCATATGGGCGAAAGACTGAAGCAGGTGCCAAACATACGTCCAGAAGACGAGGAGATGTTGAGAAGGCGAAAGACGGGAGCCATATCTAGACACACGCTAGTCTGCCGCCACCAAGTAGATTTTAATTGTTTTCAGAGCTTAATTGTTGGCATGTAAAACGGCGGCTCACTAGCAGACTGTGGCTTTAACTGTAACAAGCTTATACCTGTTTTCAACCACTGATACAAATTCCCAATACGGTAGAAATCTTTGCAAATTGATGGAATCAGGTGTGTTGAGTCCAGCAACGAAGAAAATCTCAACGTTAACGTACAGAAACGTGTCCTTTATGGAGAAAAAGTGCCCTCAAGAACATTGATTTGTGTTACTAGCTAGCTACTCCTAGCTAAGGACAAGCCTCCCATGTTAATTCTCATAGGGTATAAAGACACATCTACAGCTCATTAGGGAAAGATTGCACATCTATATTTTGGCACACTGGTAACGAGTACTAAGGGGAAGTACCTTTTCCTAAAATGGGGGTTGCAGCTAGAAGCACGTGGCCCTGAAGAGGCAAATAAATGCAAAATTATTATTGCAACCATAGTTTGTATTGTCATCCCGCCAGTCTATTACAACATGCTTTAAGTGTTATACGCGCATTGTTTCAGTGCTTAATTGTCAGAATACATTTTTTGCTCCATTGCAAGAAGAGTTGGAAACACAATGCAGATCGTGAGCACACTGGCCAATTAAGCGGGAAAAAATATAGTTTTTTTTAAAGAACTATGTCTTGGTAATGTGCCAAGTTTGCTGGTTAATCTAGACACATGCTAGTGTGGGGCCGCCCAAGTAGACGATCAGCCAAGTAGATGAGGTTAATTGTGAATGAGTAAGCAATTAGAGCATTACTGCGTAGAATCACATTAACCTCGGAGAGCAACTTAAGGGAGATGCGCTGATTGAATGACCGAAGCAAACGAAAATCAGCACCTGCTCAAAAATGGGATTGAACAAAGTTAAGCATGTGAAGCATGGACATACAATAACCCAAACCGTGTCAATATGGCTGATATAATGGCTAATTGGGCAATGACAAATGTGGAAATTATGAATGAGAAAATTCACAGACTTAAATTTCTCCAGAAAAAAACTAGAGGTGACAATAAGACCGTGTGACCTTTTGTACGTTCACAGACCTAACTTTGATATCCACCCAAAACCAAAACTGGTATAAGAGAGGCCACCAAGTTTCTGAAAAAGGTCGGCCTTTAAAAGTAGTGATCCAGGAAAAGGCCACCAAGGTTGATCCTATTAGCCAAGTTAATTGCACGAATAGTACTTTGGACACTAAATGAAAACTTAAAGATTGCTACCGCGAGTAGCGATGTTCTAGTTTTCAGTTAACTTTCAAACTGTTAGTCTGTGCAATTACCCTGGCTAATAGGATTAACCTTGGTAGCCTTTTCCTGGTTGAATGATATCTCTACTTTAAAAGGCCGACCCTTTGTGAAAACTTGACGGCTTCTCTTATACCAGTTTTGGTTTTGGGTGGATCCTAATGCCTGAAGCTGTAGGGCAGCCTGACAAAAGAAGGGAGCCACATCCTAATGGCTGAAGCTGAGGAGTAGGTCGGCGAAAGACGAGAGCCACTTTCTAATGGCTGAAGCTGTAGGGCAGGACCAGGTGACGTGACAAAGATGGGTGAAAGACAGCAACAGGTGTCGAGTACCCATCCAGAGGATGAAGAGCCGCCAAGAAGGTCAAAGACAGCAGCCAAATCCAAAGAGCTGAAGCTGCAGGGCAGGGCCAGGTGATGTGACAAAGATCATCGGATGGGCGAAAGACACAAACAGGCCTCGAGTATGCATCGAGAAGACGAGGAGCTGCCAAGAAGGCGAAAGACAGGAGGCAGATCGATAGGGTTGGAGCAGAAGATGTGACTGAGGACGCCAGGCAGGTGAAAAACAGCAACAGGTATCTAGCATACTTCAAGGAGATGAAGAAGTTCCAAAGAGGCGAAAGACAAGACCATATGTGAGTGGCTGAAGCTGCAGCAAAGAAGACATTCTGTCGATCAGGAACCTCCTGCGAGCCAAAAAAGACAGTAGATTGTCAATGAAGACGCTTGAATGCAGTGAAAGGTCAGCCGCAGGTCAGACGAAAGACGAGTCCAGGCTTTCATGAAGTGAAGTGAGGTCGGGCGCTCTAGGAGAGCGAAAGACGGAACAGGTCAGGCAAGGGCCGAACAGGCGAAAGATGCATGGCCAGAAAGGTGGTTGACATAGAGCAGGCGGGTGTAAAGCTGAAAGAGAACCGGCCAGTAGGCCGTGAAGTCTTTCATCACAAAGTGAAAGAAAAAAAAAAGGAGGCAGCACAAAAAGCACATCCACGAGTGACGGGCACCAGAGAATAAAAGGTGCAGCTGCTCAGGAAACATCGCCTTTATAGGAGGGGTGCGCACATGCGCGCTTTGGGGATATGAGCGCAGAATGGCTGGATTTAAATAATCTCTGGAGGGTAATGAGCATTTGAGGGTGAAATGCATATTTTCGCCGCAATAAAAACAAGCATAAAGGATCGAAAGATCGGCAACAGTGGCTAACTGTCAACATCACGAAGAATCAAGAAGAAAAACACAATACCACCTTCAGGAAATTTATCCAGTAACGATTTCACGATTAACGTTCGTGTTTAAAATTTGTGCTTCGTTGCATTCAGATGATTCTGATGAATGTGAACGGCCTCAAGTTTTCTAATGACGGAATTTTTGCTGGTGGTTGCTGAACTGGTGAAATTTCCTGAAGGTGGTAGTGTGTTATTCTTCTTGATTCTTCGTGAAGCATAAAGGAATACTAAACCCTCACTTTTCCAATTTTTTTTACGTTAGCTAAGATCCTAAAAATTTCTTTAAGACTTATAAAATCTCGCTTGCATTGATAACGATAAAAAAATAGCTTTCATGTCACAGCGATAAGTAGTAAAGTAGCAAGACCTGCATTTCTGATGGGCAGGGTGAATGTGGTTGGGAGTTTTAATGTGAATGCACACTTCGAACTAACTGGCATTGACAATGTCCTGAAGAGAACCTTCCATTTTGATGGGCAATAACAAACTTCAAAAGTTCAAGCATAACAGGACACAACGTGACACCGTCAGTGACGTTGCCCATGCCTGCATGTGTTGATACACTGTAGTGATAGCACAGAGCAGGGCCACGGGTGGGAGCAAATTGGTACCAATATCGAAAATTATTTTAAAACAATTGGTCATTGTTTGTTTTGGGCAAAAAGCATAAAATTGATATTAGCATCTAGACACACGCTAGTGTGTCGTGCCAAGTTAGGCAACAAACATCACATCAATTCAATTGTCAAGGTTGTACACCATTATAGCACGACGCCATAGCGTCAGTGTATTATATCCTGAAGCATAGTTGGGCACATTTCAGGTACTTGGGGAAAGATAATAATGCGGTACAAAAGCTTAAATTGTGTTGAAATCGAGAGCAATGACCCACTTGACAAAAATTAACTGATGTAGGAATGCCAGCTAAGCTGCATTCAATGCAAAATCTGACCCTCAATAACGTTGAAAATGTGTTACTACTAGCTAGCTAGTCCGCTCATCCCCATGTTAAATCCCATAGGGTGATTATTCATCGATACCGATATAACGGGAAAGCTTTCAGCTATGAAATTGGACGAATGGGTGCAGTACAATACAAACTGAGTACCGTTTATGGTTTGTAGCCAGAGGGCATAATGGGGATGGCGTGAGAGGGCACTTAAGTACTAAAATATTGTTATAACCATTGTTAGTATTGTCGGCATCATCATCTCTCATTGGACGGCCAAAGTTCGGAGAATGAGAACGTGTATACTGACGAGCATGCCTAGACACACACTAGTGTATCACGACAAACCTAAACAATGTTGCAAAGAAATTGTATTCACGTCAAATTCACGAAAAAGAAACCAACTGTAAAAACAAAGCAAACTAAACAAAGCCAAAAACTGGTAAAGAGGCCACCAAGTTGAAAGTGGTTCGGCCCTTCAAAGGAGTGAGACCAACACACCATTGTTTGCCAACAAATAAATCGCAAGCTAGAACTTGATCCAACGACAAATCGTCTTCAGCACGTTCGCAGAGCATTCAAAGCAGAAGATGGCATCCTACTCCACGTAAATAACAACGAAGAACCACCGCAAGCTTCAATAGTAGTCCCCGACAACTTGCGAGCTGCAGTCCTTCACTTATGTGATGATGAAGCGGCTCATTTAGACGTACAGAAAACGATGCATCGCATCAGAGCAAATTATTGGTGGAAGAAACTACCTAGTGACGTCAGGGACTATGTACAAAGCTGCCACGAGTGCCAGATGGTGAACAGGCGAACAGTTCAAGCAAATGGTTTGCTTGGTCATCGGCCGATACCTCATACACCATGGGAAGTCGTTTCGGCAGACCATGTTGTTTCACTGCCAATCACTAGTGCAGGCAACAAGAACTTAATTGTGATCATTGACCACGCAACAAGATACATTGTTGCACGTGCAATACCGAACATAACCGCTGCGACAGTCATTGATTCCTTGGAAGATGACATAATCTTTCGATATGGTCCACCAGCTCTATACATTTCTGACAATGGACCGGCATTCATTGCCACACAAACAAAACGAGCAATGAGGAAGTATGGCATAATGCACGCCCTAACGCCTCCATATACGCCACAAGCAAATGGCCTCGTCGAAAAGGCAAATGCCACGATTGTTGCTTCGCTAAAGAAAGCAGTAATGGAAAACCCTGCTAGCTGGGATGTGCAGCTTCCAAACATCATACTCACATTAAACACGGCACAACAGAGCACCACGAAATACTCCCCATTTTATCTCTTGCATGGTTATGTGCCACGTTTGCCACGTCAACTCCACTTAGGATCAATCGATGACGACACTGAACGCATAGACCAATTGGACTTGCTCGCTCAAATAAGAGGAAAAGCAACAGCCAACATCGAGGAAGCGCACAACAAAAGCAAACAACGCTATGATCGTAACCGTCTTGACACCGAGTTTGAAATTGGTGATCTGGTGGCGTACGACTGGCCAAAAGTGAGTGATCACAAATTATCCGCTCGCTAGAAAGGACCGTATCGGATAATTCGGCCAGTCGGGGCAGTCTGCTACCAGATAGAAGATGTCAACGATGCAGCTATCACCAAGGTGGTGCACGTACAGGCATTACGGCCATACCAGGAACGCACCGGTGATGCTATGGATCAGATATTTACTGACAGCAGTTCCGAATCCAGTGATGAGCAAAGCAAAGACTTGGAGCCTGAGGAAGAAGACAGAAGCAATGACGACATGTAAGAGACAGAACCAACTGATGGCTCGCCAAGAGATGAACAGTTAAACAATGAACCGCCTGTAACTAGACAAGGTGCATGAAGAGCGACAAAACCACCTGCTCGTTTCAAGGACTATGTAATGTTCAGCTAGTAACAGAATTGAAAAATTGTTTTGCTTCTGTAGCCCGACGCAAGGGGAAAATGTTAGCTTGCATTTTGTGTTACTTCGTTTATGTTTAGATGCTTATGTTTCGTTTTGCGCAGTAGCGCCTTTTAGTGTTACCCAATGTAGCGTACTCCATTTTGTAAATGAACTTAGCGTAGTTCTTAACCTAACAAGAAAATCAAAACAGTATCGGTTAAAATAGTGGCCTGAAGTTGGCCATGCATTAAACTCTTAACCACAGGTCTGTGCGCACCCTGTGAGCAGCGCTATTCACAAATAACCTCACAGAAGTGCCATTTTATTTATATATATATACAGTCAACATCCATAAATACAAGGCTAATCTGGATGGGACTCCAAGGAGCAACTTTAGAGAACTCCTAAACCGAAGACACGCCTCTACCACAACAGTCATACCCAGCTCTAGAGTCGGATTCACGAGGGAAACAAATATTGTTGGCACCTGGCCATTGTTGGTCATCCTCTGCAGAGTCTAAGGCTGTTTTAATGGCTTCAACTTTTGTCTTAAAGAGTTGAGCTCGTCCTAGGCATGGAATGAAGGAAAAAACGGGCAACCGGTATTTACTACTTTTACTGTGGCTATTTGATGACTTCATCAAAACAATTACGCTTTCACCACACAAGGAGGAATACTAAAAGTCTACTTAAATTTTCGGTGATTACACACAAAGTCTGTGGTAGTCCTTTCACGTTCTTCAGAAGTAAAAAAACGAAGCACAAAAGGTTCCAAGATCACCTCATTTTGAGAGCCGCGCGAATTTCAACATGCATAGGTCTGGCACTCTTTTGTGGTTAATTTTTTACTTCTGAAGAAGGTGAAAGGACTACCACAGACTTTGTGTGTAATCCACCAAAAATTTAAGTGGACTTTTAGCATGTGTGGTGAAAGTGTAATTGTTCTGATGACGGAATGAAGTTAAGAGGCAACAAACAAATTCAGACTTACCGGCCACCTGTCTTCGTCAGGAGTACCCAAGGCTTGAAATATCCTACTAAGTTGATCCAAATCTGATTCACCAGGGAAAAACGGAACCTGCAGTTAGCCAAACGGAGAGGTTTACTCGAGTTGTACGGTGGTGTATTAAATACTATTTTGAGGTCTGAAACTACCTAAAAGTTATTAAAAGTTGAGAAACTTACCCGAAGGAGCAGTTCAGCTAGAATACATCCTATAGCCCATAGGTCAACTCCAGTACCGTATATTTTGCTGCCAAAGAGCAGTTCAGGAGCACGATACCACCTAGAACAAACGAGCATTATATGGTAAGTGTTTGAATATTCCAACAGAGAACTTACTAGTATAGGAGAACAGGAGGTTTCTCAGCAATGCACAATCAACTGTCCTAGTTCTTTTTCACCAACTGCGCTTTCTTTATACCCCCCCAGCAGAATGAGTATCTCCTGTTATGAAAATGTTCACTTCACCCTCCACTTTCACTCACATTCCTTAAAGCAGGCATTGCACACATTTAAAATTGAGAGACTGGAACCCAGTCATAGACCATCAACCTTATCAGTGAGTCACAGGCAAGAAGCCCTGGAAATCCCAACCATTCCGCTCTCTGAACACTTTCCGGCAGAATGCTAAAATTTGGTACGGAAGGCTGTAATCACATGCCATCCTGGCGCTGAAAGGTTCTTATCCGACAGCTCTGACAGAACAGGTAACAAGACATTTACAAGTTTCTGATCCACACAGTTTCTTCCAGTCACAGGGTCACCACAAAGTCAAGTCCACTGAATCCAACTTGATATTCCACAATAACTATCACCAAAAAGTGAGGCGGAGCAATCAGGACCTTCTCTCAATACTTGCTAAACACTTTCCCACAACAAGGCTGTAAGTCAGGCTAGCTGTCCAATAGCTTGTGAAGTAGAGGTCACTATCTGGACAATGTATCTACTAGTATAATATCGAGAACATTTCCCAGTGCAAATATAAATTGTGCCAATCTAAGAACCATAACAAATACATGTGTGTAACTGAATTCAAACTAGGAACCTAGGCTACTCCGTTTGGATCTCCTCAAATGTCTGTACCTTTCTCACTTTTGACTTACCTCAGGCCAAACAAAAAAAATTGTTTGGTTTCATTACGCAGTTAAAAAAAATTGGGTCGGTCGGACAGAAAATTTTATTTTTTGGCACTTTTTTTCGAAAATACCGTTAATTCGGCAATTTTCAGCTGTAGCCTTGAACTGTGAAAAGAGTAAACACCAAGCAGACTGGGATAACACCAAGGCGATGCTGAAGTCGGACACGAGCATGGGAGCACACCTCCGTGCGTTGGAGGCCATTGCCAATCAATACTGCCAAGATAGGAAGATCCCACTTATGAAAGTGCAAAAATCAGCAGATAGGAAGAATAGTGACAGCAAAATTGAATCAAAAACTGACGAAAAGCTGGCAAAAATTCTTACCTTCATTCAGCAACAGCTCCAGTATTGATGAGGGAGCCAACTCAAACAGTGAGCTTGAGAGCTGACCGAGTTCCAAGGCTCACTGGGAAATGGGAGGGAAATTTGAATGTAGTGGACTTAAGAAAGTGTGTTGGTGGTTGTTGTGCAAGTCTCATGACTCTTGCCTGAAGAAGACTATCAGTAGAGCTAGAAATTTTGCAAGTTTGAATTGTGGAAATTTGGACGATTTTTGGTATTGCATAAGTGACAGTCTTTAATACTTTTTGTTTGTTACTAAATCAGAAAGTCTTCAAAAATTGCAATTTATCATTTTTTATATGAAATAAAGATACATTAAACCACATTTTCACTTTTTCCAGGAAGCATTTGAACCATTTTTGTGTAGTAAAAGAAAAAATGTTTACAGTCGGCTCGTAAAAATTGGGTCGGTCAGGTAACACAAACCAAACCGTTTTTTTTTTTTTTTGTTTGGCCTCATGACAATCATGTTTCTACATTAGAGTTGCAGAGACCCCACACCGTAAACTCTCCTCTTAAGGCTTCCATTGCCAGAATTACTTGGTTAGCTTACTAGTTTACAGTTTACATACCAGGCTTTCTGTGCTGGCTGCTTACGCCAATCGTGACCATCGAGTTAGCAGCACCTTCTACATCTGACATACCGATTTTGAAAATGGTAAAATTGGATTTGTCACTCAAATCGTGAAAATGCAAGTGTTTCCGAGACAGTCAATGTAACATGTTTAAAATAAGGCTTGGCCACCCGATACCAACTTCACTGATGTGATCCGATACCGATACGGACAGATGCTTCTTCACCGATACTGATGCTAATACTTCATGGCGTTACTGCCCATAAAGTTAATGTTTCTTCCATATTTAGAACCAAAATTTGATGAAAAAAATCCCAATTTAAAAGCTCTATGAGCAAGCTATTGTTTTGGAACCTATTTTTGGTTTTTGTTAAATAATTTCAGAACGACTGAAGCTATTGCTCTGAAATCAGCACCATTGGAAAGCATTCGAAAAACTGTTTGAATGGTGTATTGGAACATAAAAAATGGTAAATTTTTTGACGAAAATATTGCGAAAACTAATATATGACCAAAACAATAAGCCGATACCGATGACAGTATCGGTATTGGCCGAGTCTTAGTTTAAAACCATCAACAATATCAAATGCCTACAGTCTAGGAACAAATTAAAGAATCTTATTTAAATCATCATAAAATGGCTCGACCAGCAACAGGATGCTATAGGTCAATTTGACACCAATAACGGACTGCAGCACACCACACAGACGAAGGCCATCTGCGAGATACTAAAAACAAAACACCACCCTCATCACGACCGATCACCACAAACGAACCCGACTCGGTAGTCGGTACTGAAGCAACCTACATCGCACACTCCTGAGATACTACAGTAAACCTCCACTGGGAGGCACAGTCGCATTGCCGATGTGTGTTCGTGGATCCAACAAAAGAGCATTGCTGTGATCGCCATTGACGCCACTTGCCGAGGAAGAAGAGCAGCAACATTTCTAAAGATCAACGACCCATGGTGAATATTGCGAAAATTAATTACACCAACAGGTCATCAGCAGCATAACGGCTTAACATCTCTCCCTCGTTAACCCTTGACTACAACTCTCTCAGACAAATAATTAAATCTAGCAACGTAAAACAAGCTGGGTTTCCTAGACAAGAAAATAGCAGAGTGGATAGCATCTTGGCTTTCACCCTAAAAATAGCATCACCGACCTACACAAAGGACATCAGAAATAAGCTGTTTTGGGGCTACATCGGTCATCCAACCTAAGAAGAGACGAGATCGAATCATGTCTCCGACCTTTTTTGGTCAACAGAATATTGGCCGGGTCATTAGCTGTCCATTGCAATGCTACATTATCTATTCATTACCTATTATTTACAAAGGGACATTGAAATTCTGGAGAAAGTTTAATGGCAGACAACTAAAAGACTCAAAGTACAACACACTAAGCTACCCAGAACACTGCAAAAGGCTCAATTTAACCACTATGGCTTGGAGGCATTGAGACTTTTAAGCTGTTTTCCAGAGGCAATACAGAGAATCATTTTCAACGATGGTCTGAATGCAGGACCAGAGGACATCCAGTCAAAGTCAGAAAACCCTCTATACTATTCGGAAGTCGGAGAAAAGCTAAAAAAATACCAGTATTACCTGGTTGATTTTGGTTTCTATTGCCTGTTGAAAATATACATTACCTTTTTCATAGCATTCTCCTCCTCAAAATGCTGTTCAATCTAGAGAAATTAAATCGAAGATATCCTTCCGGTTCATATAAAAGCCGAAGCGGAGCGGTATGCTCACCTTTTTGGACCTCTACTGTGCCCAAATGGCGACAAGAGGGGAGGAGGGCGGGACCAAGG
>JAHWFP010018815.1:0-13621 GCA_023313725.1 Lithobius niger
ATTGACGTTAATCGCACACCATACTCTTTTTGTTTTGTTAAAGCGCTTCCAAGAAAAGAAACGCATGGAAACTGACAAATTCGGTAGGAATTCACAATGATTTAAATTTACCTTTCGGCATTGCACTTTCGTTTTCGATTGACCAAACACGTTAGTCGGACTCCTTACGAACACAATAGGGCCTATAATAGCTACTTCTAAACTTCAGAATCTTCAGAACTAATTTCAAATGGAAAGAACAAGCCAACAAAGGGAAAATCCTAATAGTCCCACACTCATTTATTTTTTTCGATTTAACCGTAGCTCCGAAAATTTAAATCGAATTCCAACATTTTGAACCCGACAAAATATTCCTTCGGTCGTCAACACGCGATCTTGCGCAAGCCGCGAACGGAAGTAGGCTTCGCGTTTCTTATCATTCTTCTAACTGAACAGGTTTTGTAATTTGTTTCTTACCTTTCCGAAGATCTAAGATGTTACAAGCCTCTTGAATAGAAAGGACCATCGCGCCGACAATGAGTTTTATCGTAGCAAACGACAGGAAACCCCCAAGAAAGTATTTATCCAAGTAAAAACTCCATTAAGGGCAAGACGTTAGGCTGTCCGCTCCTTCGTGAATGGCCCTAGAGATAATAACTGATAGTTGCGCCACCACGCGATGAAAATAAAATGTCACGGTCGCAACGCAAACCTGCGCACACAGAACGCGATTAAAATCTAACAGAGAAGCAGTAGATGTTTAGGTAGGTGCTGCCATCTCAACACCAAGCGGTAAACTTGCAAATTAACTAAAGCAGTTTACAAAATCTACCAACTGACGGAGAAACTTACCGAACTAATTGTGTCATCTTTTTGTGAAGCATTCGAGAAGGCAAAGCTGTTTTCGGTCGTAGTTCCTGGACACCAGCGTGGTGTTAGCAGCACTTCCTGTAGGGCTGCCACAAACAGGATTCATTGTTGATCCTTCCCTCCTTTCTTGGTGTTTTGTGTGTTTTTTGGGGCAATAATCTGTACGGCTAACGCTCCGTATTAAATCAAATCAAACCACCCTCTCCCTTAGCTCCCTTACTTTTTCTTCCCTCTTCTCCTTTCACCTGCTTCCATTCCTCCCGCTCTTCCTCTTCCTCCGTCTTTTCTTCTTTATTAAATTCTGTACCGTTTTACCCGGTTCGTTTCATTTTTATTCTCAACTACGAAACAGTTTTTCGTTGATCGGTAATGCTCTTTCATGTCTCTCGTGAACCTGAATAATATGGTTGACCCTCGGTTGTTGCTTGTTTTTTTAGGAAGTACGAACTGACGGTTCAATGGAGCGGGGATGGGAAGGGGAAAATCTGACCACACAGAGGGAAAATGTGGGGGCTTAGGGGAAGGGGGGAGAGGCGTCGGTGGCCCTTTTCAATTCATGCTGCCCAGTAAAATATATTGCTCGCATATGCGGGAACCAGTTAGACAGGCATATGTTACACCTGGAGTACAGCTAGTTACAATTAAAGCACACTGTTGTTAATGTTTTACTTTTAGAGAGCAAGAACCCATGCTGGGTTCAATCACACCTATTGTTATTGTTGCTTGTTTTTTAGGGGGCACAAACCGACGGTTTCTAACACTAACCCACCATTGATTCCAAACGTACAAATGCCGTGGCCTCCTGAAATTTTAGGCCTGAACCCCTAATAAAGAAACGGAGCTATCTGCTTGGATTGACACAATGTCACTACTGTTTTCAGAAAAGAATTTTCGACATCTGACATACACATCATTTGTCAATGCTGTTTTCACGGGAAGTACAGGCATTGATAGCATTCTTTACACAAGAAGCCCTCCCCCCACCAGCTGGGATGACCCACATGCAATTCTTGCAGAAAACATTCAAAAGACCTGTCGGACCATGAAAGGATCGCCGTGATGCACATCACCAGGCAGTTGCAACACGAACATCCGACAGCATCAGCCCATGCAAACCCCAGCAGCACCAGCCCTGCTGCCTCAATACTAAAACCCACAACCGCATCAGCATGCTTCAACTCAGTCACAACCTAGTCATGCTCAGATCCAGCACACCCAATAAAGACAACCTTCACGGCTCCAACCACTCCAGTTTCGCCACCCACCAACCAGCCCAATACGGATAAAAAGCAACCATAATCAACCCAAACTCACAAGTTTTGTCAGCAGAACATCATGACGGATCTCCCAATCGTATGAGCAACTAGATCAGTCCCAAGAACAGCCACCCTCAAGGAGGAGAGCCACTAGCCCAATGCCATGGCAGATACACTTCAGTCATCTGCTTTAATTGTAACAACCTTGGCCACATCGCTGCTTTTTGCTCGATGCCGAAGAAACCAACACAGAAACCACAAGAATCCATAATATACGTGGGCCCACCAACTACAATGCATTCGATTCACTCAATAGTTGGGCCAAACGCTTATAAACATATGATTTTAATGTGGTTCACAGGCCACGGAAACTAAGTACCATAGCAGATGTTTATCCACGCACCCAGTGCCAAAGGACAGCGCGACAAAGAATGAGTCAAGGCAGCACCCTCACCACCGTCAAAAGTTCATCAACATACCATCATCTCAAAAGTAGCAGCTATGTACCTGCACTCTCCTTCCTACCCAATGCTCTACATCCAAGACCAACCCATCATAGACATTATTAAGCAGACTCAACTACTTGCAGAACAGTCGAAAGACAAGTCCATCCAGAGGATCAGGAAAGCACTCACCAGACCGGAAGTAGCACGCAAGTACGAGACCTACAACTTTGTCGTGAAGGCCAAGAAGAATTACACCCTTGACATCGAGGGCCTCATCTACTAAACAGATCCGCTAGCAGCCCAAAGGGTAACTCAGAGATCTGAAACACACGTATCTTCGCGACTGCAATGATCACAAGCAGGCGGGATATCTAGGAGTGGCAAAAAAAATGCAATGCTTATGTGTAGTGGCACACTGGCCTAAGATGTTTTCCGAAACACATCGTTGTATGTATGGCCTACGTACGATTCTGCCATGCCTGTCAAGTAGCGAAGACGACTCAACAGAGACGAGCAGGAGATGTGCAACTAGTCATTCCATCGGACAGATTCCAGATGGGTGGCATTGATGTTGTGGGTTCACTCCAAGAAACAACCCACACGCACAAATAGATTTTAACCATGATGGACTGTTTCACAAAATATGTGTGGTTAATCCCGACAAAGGGTGCAACAACCAAAACGGCAGCAAAGAAGCTCCTGAAAGAATTCATGGCTCATGGTGGATCTCCAGTGAGCCAGATTCTCAGACAACAGAGCTGCATTCATCTCAAGTCTTCACCCATTTCCACAAAACCGCCTGGGGACTGCTACTACGAACTCTGCAGTACGCGATGAATACAGCCCTCACGTGAGCACTGGAGAGACACTCCACTACCTAGTGTAAAGAAAGGATGCTCGAGTGCACACTTCATGTCCTCTCTATCCCAGAAATCCAGCCCAATGACACCAAAAAAACGTGAAATACCTGCAAAGAAATGGAAAGGGCCTGTCTGCAGCACATCTGGCAGAAGCGACATGAGAGGTGAATATCCACTATGACGGACATTACAGATTGGTGGATACCGAGTGGGTGACCTGGTGAATTTCCAGAACCACGGTCTGTTGAATGCCAAAAAAAGGGATAGTAAAAAAATTCGAACCTGTTTTAAAAGCTCCGTACAGGATCACCGAAGAGAAGAGCGCAGTCACATAAACGGTGGTTTCCGTCCGCGATCAGCTGCATAAACCATCAATGCAATGGAAATAGAACCCTAATGACATTCGTCCACCGCGTACCACAAAGGCCAACCATCACCACGGCAGACAGCAGCAATGCCAAGAGCCAGTCAGGAGACCAAAATTTCTGGAAAAGCAGACCCCCACTGGACTCTAAGGTGAGGAGTCAAACCAGGAAAACTTTAACGCCTTGGAATCATTACACTCAACCCATTCAAGACCTTGATGAAGTAGGGTGGGGTGGGGCACTTGGGTTTACCACTAAATTGTACGGAGTCACAGGGACCATGGCTAGAGAGAGGGAGTGACAGTTTCACCATTTCAGCAGGCCATGGACTGAAGCAATCCGAAGACAACACGACGAGTTCCCACTCTCCTCACATTTGGCTCAGTCTGCAACTAAGAATGGTCGCCAAGACAAGGATAAAAAAAAAGAAGCGACTCCACGCGACATGTCCAACCCTTCCGAAATCGAAGGCTCGTGTGGACCAGGCGCATCGTCGGCGTTGAGGCAGGCAGGGGTTAGCATCAAGAAAGCACCATCTTGGCATCATCACTAACGAAAAACGACTAGGAAACTCCAGACTGCAGCTGTCAAGGTCCATGCAGACTCAATGGAATAGAGAACCTTTCAGTGCAAACTCAAGAGTTAGTGCAATCAGACTAAATCGCACCTTTGGGCCGCAAACCCACTATAATGTGTTCTTCGGACTAAGTTGGACCTACACAGCGAACACGTTTAACACACAGTATTTTCTGAACAAGACGTGCCTTTGAGGCGCAAACCTATCCCTTTTTGGAGGAATTCCTGGATTAAGTTGCCCTTTTGGGGTGCATTGTGTTAACGTCATAACAGCAAGTCCAAGGTGCAAGCGTGGTCCCGCATGTTTGCATGAATGTGTAACACAGGCGTAAACTCAACGGCAGCGTACGGATAATTTACATTTAAAGATTGGTTTCACTGTTAAAGAATCAGTTAAGCATTAGTTATTACGTTACTGACGATACTCACTGTAGTTTTAAGTACATTCGTCATAAGGGAATACGTCAATAGCTAGTTTTAAGTCCAATCTCGAAAGGAATTAGGAATTGGATATTTCTGTACACAATTTCAGAAAACTTTGTAACAAGCGAGCCCAGCTTCGTTGGTATGCTAATTTGTATGGAGAGGGAAAATGTGTGAAGATGGTACTCCTAAGCCTCTGTACGATCCTCACACCAATGCCCCGTAGACCGACACAGCCTCCCTAATTGTCTCCATACATCACATAGTGTTTTACAAGATGGCTGCCATGAAGGCAACCGCATCGTCTTAAACTGCCAAAATAAACCCAAGTTCTTCCAAGAAACCTGTCAATGGTCCGTGCTTGAAGAGGAGGAAGGCTATTTGGGACAACAACAGATCCTCCCCACAACAGGAAGTTTGGAGAAAACTTGGACAGGCGGACGCGCTCATTTTGGGTTTCGTAGAACTTGTGGACAACCACGCCAGCAATAAATTATGTCTGCTGTCCTGCAGGTTATATGCCTTTGTTTTTAGGTTTCCATTATGGTATCTGTAACAATTTTGTTATTTTGGATAAGGGTTTGCGTTGTTGAATCGCGTACATTTCATGCCTGTGCGTTATGAACTTCTTAGAGCACTTCCTTCAAAGCAATAGCTGCCATACTGCTAGTTACGAGGCTGTTGTATTTATTTATATTTATTTGGTTGTTTGTTGCTGCTAGTTACGAGGCTGCTGTCTTTATTTATATTTATTTGGTTGCTTGTTGATATATTTTTGGTTTAGAGGGAGCAGCATGAAATTTGATGAAAATTAAACGTTATGCGTAAAGCGCAAATAGCGATGTAGGCCGTGGAGAGTGTACTTGAATTGGAGGCTGAAATTAAAGAAAACTGAGTAAGTCTTTAATATTAGGAGGGGTAGGCCCCAAGCACGTTGAGTGGTGGGGAAAGGCACAATTTGTTTCGGAGGCCTTAAACCTCAATTGGTCTTAGTAGATTCCTAATGTGTCGAAGAGCCTTCCCATAGTGTCAACTGGATTCGGTCTTCTTTCCTCAGTTCCATCAGGTCTACGAACCAAGTGCTGATCGCCAGAGGAGGGCTATTAGGATGAATATCCTTTGTGAGTCTCTGAACTTGCGTAGGACTACATGAAGTAGTGAAAATGGTGGGAAGGTCTGAGCAGTCATCTCGCCCCAATTTCAGTCACCCATGCCTGCTCATCTAGAAAGAAATACAAAGTGCAGCAGTTGTCAGTTCTTCCTAGGATGCCTTTGAAAATTGACCTAGGGTTCTCAGGTTATGAAGAAACAGACTGTTGCATGTTCTAATTGCATAGGTCGTGCGAGATGTTGCATCATAATCCGCTGATCTAGTTTAATCTTAAACGATTACCTGTACATACGGCATTCAAATTACGCTTCAGGCAGTAAACTAAACAACCGAACAAACCATAGTCACCGATCTTGGTTCCTGAGGGTAACTGGGGAGGGGGCGGGGGCACCGAACACTGCAAACGAATCGACTATCAACCAATCAGAAACTAGATACAAACAAGGGAGGGGGTCGTTGCATTTATTTGCATTAATTCGCTGTGTCAGGTGGATGAGTTTATGTTTCGTTCGGTGCACGGTGGAAGAAGGTTTAATGTTATAATTCTATACGCAAGCTTCAGGAATTAGTGATTAAATCGTCAATGTATCTTAACAGCTAGTACATAAATAAACTCCTGCTTGCTGTTAAAAATAATACTGTCTGTAGTTTATTGCTGTCACGTGAATGAGCGTCGATATGATGACGAATCGGTCTAGTGACGATTTTGGGTTAAAAATTATACTAATTTATACTTTGTGACGTGTAGAAGCAACGAGTTACTTTTGCTTGATCCAACTAGGTTCACAAATGGTATTACCCAGTGCTTGTAAACCTCCTAACACAGCCTCCACTTGGTTATGGGTATCTTGTTTGCCCTTGAGAGTTTGTCAGCTAATACATTGAAATTCCCTGCTATGTGTCTAGGTTGAAGCCTGACACTAAACTTTTGGCAAATTATGGATAAATACGTCACGCCTTTCTACATCAAAAACCTCGATTGAGTTCCTCCTCCTCAGTTGATGTAAGCCACTGCCATGGTGTTGTCCAACATGACACCAACTAAATGTTTTGAAGGACGGATGACCACTACTGGGATGCCAGTTTCCAAATTGTGATGGCTCAACCATCAACCCAAATCTGCTTGTGGTAGGTTTTCCAAAGAAAGAAGATCCTCCCAAGTCCACCCATTTCACTTACAGAACCTATGAAGTGGCCTCATCCTCCAGACTGCCTAGTGGAACTAAACTTGCTATCGCATCCCTCTTTCAAATTACCTTGTTCAATTCACTGGTGAAGACCGTGAGTTGAAGTCAAAGTCCAGTTAGAGAATCCACTAATCTGTCTCTTCTTTATACTGCTGGGCTGACCAAGAACCTCACCACGTAGAACTCGGCACCGAGGAAAATAAATGTTTGACTTGGTGTTAGCCTAGATTTTGTTACATTTACGCCCAGTGCTAAACTTGAGAAAAGCGAGAGACACTGCCGCAAATTTTTCCAAAGAGCCTCCTGACAGATTCCTTTTTAACCAATCGTCCAGGTTTCCAGATCTGGTAGCTTCGGATCCAGAGCTGGTGGAGATAACCCAGTATCTGATAGTGAACTGACGTAAAGACATGCGATGCTGTGCAGAGTACGAAAGGGAGTACCTCGAAGTGATACGTTTTCCCATCTACGATGAAGCAGAAGAGCTGAAACACTGATGGGTGTAATGGTATGTGTGAATAGGCGTCATCTTAGTTCTATCGACACTGGCTTCTCAGCCAAGTGACTCCCTGACACAGTATAGGGTTTCCATTTTGAAGTGTTCTTTCCAAGTGTAAATTTAAAAGGCTAAGATTGAAAATTAGCCTCAATGTTCCTCGTTCCTCTTTGGAATGACGCACACAGGGCTGAAAAATTCTGCGATGTTCATTGGTGAAAGACAAATGGTAGCTTTTCCCAGTAATTTGTCTATTTCCGCACTAAACGACAAGTTTGCTTCTTGATTCATCAGCCATTCTTGAGGGTGAGCAGGGTAGCTGCCGAAAAGTGGGCTGTACCTGGATCGATGGACTGAATGAACAATGCCCTCATCCGCCAAATTCTCCCACGCACCTAGGCTAGCTCGACCATCCCATGTCAAGATGATTCTTAGGCATTCAGAAGAAGACATGAGGCTTCTGTGGTTTTGTTGAGATTGTTTGAGCTTCAGTTTATGCTTTATCGTTTTGACAATTTCTTTTTGATGGATCTTCGAAAGTTCTTCAGATTCCGAGCTGAAGAGGGGGTAACTTGAGGCTGGGTCCGATGACTGGTCTGGGGGAGGAAGGCAGAGCTCCTCATCTCCAGAATGCGATGGTGATGGGCTGAGGGTTGGAGAGTCGAAGTGAGGGAATGAAGGTCTCATCTTTGTTAGGAGAGTGTGGCATTGTAGGGATTAGCATCTCATTTTGATCGTTGGTGGCTTTGGGAGCGTCGATGACTTGCGGAGATGATGGGTTGTCGTTGATGATGTTGAAGGCTAGTGGGGTCTTGTTCCTGTGGGGCTTCGTCAATTCGTGAGTCGAGGTTGTCTTGCCTTGGCTCGGAAGTTGGGATGGCCGGATAATACGTGGATACGGGGGAAGTTACCCATGATTGTTGCGACATCGGAGTAGCCGTTGTGGAGGAATTTTCGGAATGGTCCGGTGTGGCCGGAAGTTTGGATGATGTGGCGGAGGGCCGTTTCTTTTTTAGTGAAGGGGACTTGCAGGGGGGGGGGGCGTCTGACTTTGGCACGGTTTACCATTGTTTGCGTCTTGCAGAGTAGCATTGTAAGGCTGAAATCACTTTCCATTCTTCAAGAGGAATTTTCACACAGATGGGGCAAGGATTGTGAAAGTAATTGCACTGACGGTGTACTTGACATACAGAAGCGTGTGGGTCCTTCCGATGGGGATTGTGTAATCCTGGGCAGTTACAGGAACCGGGGTCTTGAATTGTGGGGATTCTTCCTATGTAGGGGTCCATCATTGGAGGTAAAACAGGCTTGAGGGTCTTCACCATACTGGAAAATCCGGAATTGCAGGAGCTAACAAGTCGGAAAAAATGGAGACAAAAGTAATGCGTCGTGCGTAAAGGGCGGGAACGAGAGGGAGCCTCGTTCTGGGATTCAAGAGGACGAGGCCAAATTGGTTGGTAGGGTAGGCACGATGGAGCAGGTCGTAGCATGGGCAAGACTGCCATTACGTCATGAGATGGAAGTAGTGCTGAAAGAGTGAGGTGGATAGCTGCAGTGGAGAGGCGGATGATTCCTGGTGAGATGACCGAAAAGAACCATGATGTCATGTGATGGGGCAGAGAGCCCGCTTGAGATGGCGGGGAGCAGGGCATTTGATGCCATGAATCTTTAAACCTTGGGGAACGTGGGGGAGATGGTCAACCGATGATGGAAGGAGGCGTGAAGGGCGGCCTGGCCGGCATCTTGACTGACCCGAGGAAAAGGGAGTCGTTGTTGTCGATGCTGAGAAAAGAATGCGTTTTGGCGGTGAAGAAGATTCAGAGTTGGCGTAGGCCGAAAGGGTGCAGGTCGAAAGGATGGTCAAACTATGGTAACAGTTCTCGAGGTTTGAGGTGGATGCAGTCCACTCCAGGAGACGAAGACGTGGCCTAGGAGGAAGGCCTGTTAATCTAGACGATGGGAACGATCTGGTGGAGACCGGATGACCAGCGGTCGTTGTGAGCAAACGTAGAGGATGGGTAGTCGTCAATTTTTTTTTATGGTCCCGAAAGTGGGAGTCTTGCGTTTCCCGGGGTTATTCCAATCGTGAGGAAGAGGTGGAATTGGCGGAGAAAACTTGAATCTGGGAGATGGCCAGGAGACGACCTTACATCCAATGGATGACGTGAGTGAAAGAATGAGGTGGGCTAGGGGGAAAATTGCAGATTGCATGAGGCGTTGTGACTGTTCACTGACTCAGTAACGCCAAAACCCAGGGAAGGATGGTAGGTGAAGTGAACCCAAAGAAGTTGTAGGCGAGGAGAGACGTCCGGCTGATGTTGGGTGCTGCACAGATGTCGAGTGCAAAAGGATGACCGGGGCGGGTGGAGATGGTCGAAAGGGCTGTCGAAGGGCGAAAGGCTTGGGCCAGGGTGAGGGTAGGATTTCCGTGAGTGAGCCTCTTGAGGATGAAAGTCAAGGCCGAAAGGACGGTGAGGCAGAAGAGGATCTTCGACTCCCTGAAGGTGATGGAATTCCAGGTGAGGTTGGGTATTACGTGGACGTCATGAGCGAAAGGAGACTGAAGCAGAAGGTGTGGGGGGAGTGGAAGGATATTCCTGTGAGGAACAGTCGAAAATTTTTTCTACCGAATGTTGAAAGAATGGAGAAGGCAGGATGAGTTTCAATGGGACTTTGGCACGTGTCCGACTAGAGAAAAGCCGGAGATACCGGACGTGTAGAGGTGTTCATGTGCGAAAGGGCGTGGGGCAACTCTTCAAGCGGACAGACAGGATTCTGTAGGGGCAACGGTGCTGTCATTGAATGCTGAAAGAAGGATTGGACATCAGGAACGACGACAGGACGTTTTCATCCAATGCTGAAAAGGCGCGAGGAAGCAGGTTGAGGCTCACTCAATCTTTGGCAACAACGGTGACATGATGCAACCAGTTCAGACCGGTTGGGCAGTGGTTGTCGTGTGCGAAAGGCTGTGGGGCATCCGAAGTGAAGAAGGAACGATGAAATTCGGTGCGGTGCGGGCGGACGGGAATCCGTTGAGAGGGGCTGTCGAAGCCGGTTAAGAATGCCGAAAGGAGGACATCAGGACCAACGTCACAACAGCGACATGAGCCATCCAGGCGAAGCCGGATGTTCATATAGAAGAGGTAACAGCATGGGCGTGAGAAATGGCTTCACTTCCCCAATAGATGCGAGAGGCGGAAGCAGCCAGGGTCGAATGCTGGGAAGAACGAATGTTCGAGCAGCGGTGGTGCCCCGAAGTGGTAAAATTGGTGGAATGCATAGGAAAGAGTGGCGCATTTGCGAGTGGTCAGTGGGGAGTAAACAAAGAGAGAGGAAGCCAAAAGAAGCGGCAAAAGGTAGAGGACGGAGCGATCGTATGACAAGTCGCTTGAGAACAATAGATGCAAATGCTTTTGTGGCTATCTCTTTTATAGGAGGGTTACGCACGTGCACAGTTGGGTTGCCAAACTGGCCGGATCCAAACAACTTATCCTCAACATAATGAAAGCATAAAAGCAAAAATTGACAGGTATAGGATATTCTCCAGCAACAAGAAAAACTTTTATAACCCGCACATCCGTTTAACCCACGGGTAATCTAGGTTTAACAAAGTTTGAACGTTCTCACTAATGCGTCCCATAATACCATGCTGTTGGCATTCCAACATATTTATTATCTTGTAATACAAAGTAAAATAACCGAAGTGGGGGCCGTGCCCGGCCAACTAAATTTTGTTTCTAGAAATATCCATTACCTGTAAATTTCTGCATTCTTGTTCACGAATGCTTCTTATCCTAGAGATTTTAAGTTGTTTAGGGCCGCCAGCTAGGCAATCCAGTGCACATGCGTGTGCGTAACCCTACTATAAAAGCGCCAAGGCACGACATGGTGCCATCTTTTATTCCTCTCAGTATGTCATGGTGGCGACTCAAGATGGAAGGTAGGATGGGTATAGGTAATGTATTTTCTTAAGGCGATAGAAACAAAATTCTCTGTTTATATTCATTACCTGTCAAATTTAGCATTTACAGTAAACCTCGTCAAATAAGGCGGTGAGCACCACCGGATGGGTACCTTAGGGAAATTCAAAAGAAGTGACACTGGAAGAGTGTCATGGAAATTTAGAGTGACCAAAAGAAAATGGGGAACGTTCTGTGAGTGACAAGTCTCCTAGGCCAAGGGTAACCTGAAGAACAAGTAGTACCTGTCGCGTCCCGTGTCTTAGACGTGGGTGGTGAAGAATATCCGTTGAAGAAGGGGCTGCAATCATCCTTGTCTGTTGTCCTGACATCGGTTGCGTCGCCCGATTCCTAAAAACTTGAAAAAGTTGAGGGGTCGAATTTGGAAGAATACCTGAAGTGCTTCGAGAGTTGAGCCGTTAGGTGAGGCACTGAGCAGTCTTTGGGAGAGATCACAGGGAATGACATCAAGCGTTCGTTGTGATCCATGTCTGTCCCTGTCGTTGTAATCTTTTTTTGGTGTTGAAATCGGTATGAATATGTCCCGAGGAGGTGGAATTCAGCTGCGAGAAACCGAGGGCCAGGATCTTCTTAATTGCTGATGGTCGTGGTCGTTGATTAAGCTGCGTCAGTGCTGTCGAAGGACAGCTGTGCTGATGACATTGTGGATGGTCAGATTTGCAGAAGGAACAGAGATGAATGGTTGAGACTGACGATATCACGGGAAGTCGTAGTTGAAGCAAAACAAGGGATTCGTAGCATGAGCCAGGATAGGGTTGATCACTGCCCAAATTATTGCTGGGAAGAAAGGAAGTTTCATGAGTGCTGTTGGCTACACTGGATGACATAGGTGATAAAGAGTCTGCTCCTCCGTTGGCGGGATGCGATCGTGGTGGTGGACTACGACCACCAAGCAGATAGCCCGGGTTCAACACGAAGATGCTGGTGGCACGCTGTGATGTTTTTGGATTAAGTTAGTGACAGACACGAAAGCCGAAGAAGTAACCCTTTGCTTTTCGAGCAGACGAAAACGATAAAGATGTAACCAGAGGACTCATTTTTCCTTGATCGCGCCGGATGAATACTGTTGATATACAGTCGAAAATTTGCAAGATACAGACAGTATCCTGATTTTGAGAGTCAGCTAGAGGATAATTTCCTAGTTCCAGGTGATTCTAGTGAGTTTCTAAGTAATTCTAGTAGGCCTAACGGTTTAGTTTGTGAAGGTCAGAAATGTAATGCTTATTTACCGATCACCACGCACAACGAAAAAAGCTGCCATTCCCTCACTTTGGGACAGCATCAATTTAACGAACGTACGTAGGTTAAATCATAGTTCCCTCAAACGCAAGCCGGGAACTCAAATTCCATACTAGATATCACTTTAGTAAATGGCAAAAATCCCACATTCTAGACAGCAAGCTCTAGCCAAAAATTTATTTTTACCAGGGGTGTGCGAGTAAAATACAGGCCTAGCAGACCTCAAATTTAAAAGTATAGGTTAAAAAATAGGTGGTAAAATTTAAAATATAGGTTTTTAAAGGTTGAAAACAGATTGTTACGCACAATTTCAGAATAAAAATACTGTACCAGTATTCTTGCAAATTTTCAACAGACCGACGACGTCTGTCTTCATCAGGCCTAACCTACACAACTTAAACTTTTGTCAACTACATCGCCACCGTGGAATTCAGCGTTCGAAATCTGCGCACGTGCATGGCGTGGCCTCCTATATTTTTCGTGCTGGTTCATCCACTGCTTCGTGAGTCGCCTGGAAAACTCGTCTCTAAGGAGGAAACGAATTCCCGGATTGGATGGGCCTTGAGTGTTCATCAAAACGGCGTCATTTTTAACATGTTGCTGGATCGCCAGGGATTCCAGTCCCCTCAAGTGCCTATCATGTGGGACATTTGATTTTAGAAGTGTAGTAGTTCTTCCCCAGCCAATATCATGCTTTGTCATCATGTGATGGGTAGCGATACTGTTGCTATACACTTCATTCCTTGTGTCATCCATATGCTGTCCTACCCTCGTTCGGACGCCCTTCCTAGTCTCACCTATATAAACCGCATCGCACCCATCACATGGCACAC
>JAHWFP010018818.1:854-16459 GCA_023313725.1 Lithobius niger
TAATTTAATTTAATTTAATTTAATTTAATTTAATTTAATTTAATTTAGCGAACATAACTGAGTTTCGGTTATTAGCCCTAGAAAGTGCACAGACTGATTCTGAGATTCTCAGGCAAGGGAAGTCTTACACACATAGTACATTTCGAGCACACTTAACTGAGGTTTTATTATTATGACCTTCAGTTTACAACACTTTTTGCAAACATTCGGAAATAAATGTTGCTTTTCTGTTCCTGTTTTGCATTAAACTGTTCCAACTTCCAGTTTCGTGTTAACTTAAAATACGCTCTTCTATGAAACACACAAAATAAAAGCTTAGGTGAACCCACATTTGGGCACAGATATAATTTTACAAACAAAATAAAGGAAAGTACCACTTTTACCTGACAATTATTCCACGAAAAAGAATAAACTACTGACTTTTGAATACCCTAAAATTTTGGGGCCCTAGTTGCCGGTGTGTTTACTGTCCCTACGCGTAAAAGCATTAAGGTCACAACATGGGCAGTTCTTTGTGACCTTAACACTGTCTATAGTTTTATTTCTCTACAGTAGTATGTATGCAAATTGCAAAGCCTTCAACTCGGCAAACTGATTAAATAAATTGTAAATATATTTTACCCTCTTTTGAGAAATCACCTCAATGACTAAAATAGGAACTTATATACTAGGGCCGTCATCAGTTCCACGGTCGTCATAATGGAGCAGCTCCTCTTTCTTTGCTGTTTGGCTGTCAATCGGATCGGATCAGATTTGCCTTGTAATTTCTAAACAATAAGAGACAGCTGCTTGGGGTTTGCGCCATTGGAAAGGTGGTGAAAAAAACGTGAAAATGGTGTATTCAAACGTCGAAATCGGTCCACGAAAAATGAAAATATCTAGAATTTGGTTTATTACCGCCTAACGTCGCCTGTTTATCATCAACAATCAATTTTTAACAATCGGATGCCTTGAACAATTAGAAACGGCTTCGCATGTCACTGTTGTTTTGATTTTGGCTCTTGCTATTGGTCCACTTTGTCACCCTGATGGTTCCTCAACCCCATGTCCGATTCCGGATTTTTCTTTTGATAAACCTTGTTCGGACTCCCGTGCTACTGCATGCAAAGTTAGGTTTGGATAGACCTTGTGGTTTTCGCGTGATGCCCGGTCTAAGATTACATTGGAGTGTCTTCATAGCGGAGCTAAGCTCCAAAAATAAATGTACAATCAACTCTCTTGTGAAAAGTGCTTGTTTGATAATGCTAGTATAAATAGGAGCAGAGCGGAATGCTTCAAATATGAGTGACACTGCCTATTACAATTTTGAGCGAGCATCTAATCTGCATTTATGCACATTGGTGAATTGGGAAAAGAGCTGTAAACATGGTAGATAAATCTGTAGTGAAGTGGATCGTATCTGAGTAGGTCGAACTCGCTTTGCTTAGCTTTTCTTCTCTTTCATGGGAGCTAAGAATGCATTGCACGTATAATTTCGAATTAGCAACATTCCAACAACAGGTGGCAAACGCTTGTCTCGGTTAGTGTTGATTCAAATGCAGTTCATGTAAGCAAAAGGTATGTGCCCAAAGTTTCCGGGGATATTCATTTGCCTGTAATTTCAATTTCTTTTTTATTAAAACAATTTATGCGCTGGTGGTGCCACGGCATGATTGTTATACCCTCAACACGAAAATGTGCTGATGAGCTAGAAACTAATAAACTAAGTCTCAACTTGACTCACTTATGCCTTGATAGTGGAACACGGGCAAGAAAACTACTCCGGACTCGACTCACACTTTTGTTAGTTTGTGACTTGACTCCAAATTAAAAAGTGGCTGCTCGAACACGGTAAATGACCGAACTTAAGAATTATGTAAAATGCCGAGCTCCTCAATTCGATCGGGGATGTTGCCGCTCATTTCTCGACAATTTCGTTAAATGCACAGACGTTATAAAGAAATAGTTTCCACACGTACGAAGGTAAAAGAATTGACCTATGGAGTTAATTTTCCATTTTTGTTGTTTCACATTTTGTCATGGACATGGTTTTTGAAACACAACACTACACATACTTAAAATTTTCTATTGCACTTTTAACGCCATCTAGACACAGTAACATGAAAAATTCTAGGAGCTAGAAATTTACTTAGTCCAACAACTGTTAGAACTGAAAATATAACTGAAGAATAATTTATAGAATTAACAAGCTTACCTAGAGCAGTTCCGTATCCAGCAGTGGCAAGCGAGCCTGTGTTGCAATGAGTCACTATTTGAATTTTACTGCTTTCGGGACAAGTCTGTTGAATGTGTAGAGCACCAAAATCACCAATGGCTTTATTGTCAGCTATGTCATTTTCCAGCATGGATTCAATCGACGTCAAAATACTGCAAAGAGAACAAAGCATGGTTTGAATAAAATATTTTTTGGGCTCACCTTTAAATACAACCACCCTGCAGTTGCTTCAGTCAACTGATGGATAAGGTTAAGAAAGTTCGGGACTGGAGCAACAGCCTGTACAAAGCACACTAAGGACAGAATTGCTATAGTTCAGCAATTCCCACTTATAGGGCACTAGGGATTACACCGAGATCATGGTACATACTTAGCCTAGCATGCTGGGCCGTAGGAAGAAAATTAAAAGTGGTACGGCCTAACCAATTCTGCTAGGGTGTCTGGGGAAGCACTGTGAAGCTTCCATGGCAGGGTCCCGGGCCGAACCACAGAAGTTGAAGTAATTTCGGGCACTGTAGTGTCTTATCTGGCTCTGGAGGCCATGTTTTGAACAAATGTTTAAGGTGTTCATTTTTTAGTTAAAATGTGGACCACAGCAGGGGCGGATCTAGTAATTTATGGTTGGGGGGGGGACGGTGCTGGGGTAGAAAATTTTTGAGGACTTTGTTTGCTTTCTGTACTTCGCTCCGACTTGGGTTCATTTTCCTGACCGACAGTGACGTTTTAGTTGGTCCCCTCTCCCCCTCCAATTTTGGCCATGAAGCTACTTATAAGTTTAAGATTTTGATCGGAAGACGGAAAATTTTTGTGCGTATATAAGCTGTTAGTGTATCCAAATTTTACGTGAGGTCGGTGGGAAGTCCTGTGTTCGAGTCACAGTCGGGGTAGTTGGCTTTTATTTCTCTCTCAGATTAGTGTAAGTTTTATTCTCACAAGGCCAGTCTTTAAATTGCTTCATTTATCCTTTACCGTGTGATTTATATTTTATTAACATCAGTTCATTTTAGAACCTTACTCTTATGTACGTAGCATGTAATAAGTAATTCGTCCCCTCCCCCCTGTATGTAGGCGATGTTTCCTATTCCGTTATTAGTGACTTACAAAATTTACTTTTGAGTTATAATCGGTTGGCTGCCGTGTTGGGTTTTCTCCAAAGTTTTTGTGTTGACAACTTGCTGAAGCTTACTTTAGAGTTATTAACTTTTTCCCCCAAACCCCGTTCTCTTGGTCAAGCCCATCCGTCCTTCGTAAGGTTCGAGGAAAATAGAAGTTGCGATCCATTTATGCATGGACGCGTATACTATCGCACTACGTGATAGCAAGGGTAATATGGATTTGGTAATAGTATATTTAGCTCCATAGTTATGCTAGTGGGAAAAGATGGTGCTCCCCAGCTAAAAATATTCTGCAGAAAAACTGCAGAAAATGTAAGGATCTGCAGAAAAACTGCAGAATTCTGCAGAATATCTGCAGACTGTTGTTCAGTCTCAGCAAAGTGAAGAAAAAATCTGTAGATTTTCTGCAGTTTGTTGTTCACTTTCAGCAATCGAAGCTAAAATCTGCAGATTTTCTGCAGTTTGTTGTTCACTCTCAGCAACTGAAGATGAAATCTGCAGATTTTCTGCAGCTTCTTGTTCACCTCTCAGCAAGTGAAGATAAAATCTGCAGATTTTCTACAGTTTGTTGTTCACTTTCAGAAATCGAAGATAAAATCTTAAGAATTTCTGCAGTTCTCAGCTAGTGAAGAAAAAATCTGCAGATTATCTGCACTTCACCCTCAGCAAGCAAAGATAAAATCTGCATAATTTCTGCAGTTTGTTGTTCACTCTCAGCAAGTGAAGATAAAATCTGCAGAATTTCTGCAGTTATTGTTCATTCTCAGAAAGCTGAAGGCAAAATCTGCAGAATTTCTGCAGACGTTGTTCACTCTCAGCAACCCGAATATAAAATCTGGAGAATTTCTGCAGTCTGTTGTTCACTCTCTGCTATAGGTGAAGATAAAATTTGCAATTTTATGCCAATGTTGGAAACTGCAAGCCAAAGATAAAATCTGTAGAATTTCTGCAGTTATTGTTCATTCCTAGAGCTTATCAGAAAAGAAGTGTGGCTTACTTTCAAATTTTACGAAAATATATGCAACAACATAATATAAAATGTGTTAGATTATACAAGTTATCATGTTTATTAACCCTTTAAGGACGGGTGTGCCTGAAAAGTGTCCATTCCCTCCAGAACAGGAGAACCCGAAAATGCGTCCGCGATGGAAAGTTTGAAAACTTGTAAACGTGGAAATTTCCATACAAGGTTTAGGTTATTCGGTGGCTTGGATTTTTATGGATATAGATGAAGAAATTCACGTCCCACTGTCATGCTGACCATATTGAGGGGTCAAAAGGAAGTAATTTTCAGCGCATTTCAGCTTTAAGTAGTTATTACGATTTTGACGTCGGAAAAATAGGCTTAACAGAACAGTGCTAAATACGGAGAGATCGTGTAGTGGAGCTTTTCCCCAAAAAAATTCAAAAGCTTCTTATGTAAACGTATTTTAACAGTTGCTGAAGCAATATTTTAGGATTATAATACCTTGTGGTTGACAGCAAACGAAGTTTTATAGGACAATTTGCCTACTACGAAAGAATTTCTCCATTAAGTTCTGGCCACGTTTGTCCCGGAGCCTCGATATCAGCCGGGATGCCAAACCGTATACAAATTACGGAAACGTGAATGGTGTTTTAATATGTTCAACAGTCACAACAATTGATAAATGATAACAAATGACTGCCCTTTTGAGGTAGGAAATCATTATCATCACTTTTTATGGTAATTATTATTGTTGATCGTGATTTCTTTGGTGCAATTAGTCAGAAATTTAATATTTTAAGTAGACATGGTGACAGCACATGCCATGCCCAGACTTAATTCATTTTTTTAAGTTGTCTGTAACAGTTTTGAAATTCTAATTTAAAAAAAAAACCACAACACAACTTTACCTTTTTTTTTACATTTTGTTGTACAACTGCTACTAAAACTAAAAATGGGATATAAAAGCCTCTGAAAAAATGACGCAAACTTCCTTCCTCCATTTCCAGGGTGTGAAACGAATTATTTATATAAGCCAGTCAAGAGCTTTTTTTGTTGTTGTTTTTTCTAGTCCTCGTGTATAACCAAATTCAGCCTGACTGTCGTTCTTAAAGGGTTAACTTTTAACTACAGGTACTTGTGTTTTGAAATGGCAGTTAGAACTATGGAAATTATAATATTTTCAAAGTATGTTGATTGGCTGAAAAGCTGAAGATGAAATCTGCAGAATTTCTGCAGTTTATTCACGCTCTGCAAGACGAATGTAAAATCTGCAGATTATCTGCAGATATTGCAAAAAAATGTTATATTGTTTCACTTATTAAATTGTGAACGTGTTTGGGTGAGACAAAGGAGGGCTGTACGTGTGCAGAACTAATTATTCCAATTGATTGTTTAAAGACACGACAAAAGTTGCATTACTTTAGCGGATATCCACAAAATACAAAACCTGCGCCCATAAAGATTATGCTTAGTCATTGGCTAGGTATATAAAGCTGAATTATAACTATCACAGTTGTAAGTAGCCTAAGAGTATAATATAAACATATGTGATATGATGTATAGACTGGAACTTGGTAAATTTACAATAATAAATAATTTCTCTAAATTTCATTGATACCAAAGTGCCAGCTGAAATGACTACTAAGGTTTCGAAAATAAATAGGTTTTTTTTTTTGCTCTAGTTCCTCTTCTGCAGAAAAACTGCAGGTTCAAATCTGCAGAAAAACTGCAGTTTCAAATCTGCAGAAAAACTGCAGTTTTAAATCTGCAGAAAGTGGCCAAATAACTGCAGATTATTTCTGAAGTTTTTCTGCAGATTTCATCTGCAGTTTTTCTACAGAATTTTTTTAGCTGGGTTATCAAAGATCGGCAGGAAAGCCACGCGCTTGTTCCAGGCCGCTTCAAAAGTTTGACGACAACAGGCGCGTTGTGTGTTTGGATATATGGTATTTTAAAACTTGTGTGCCGAAAAGTGGTACGGCAAATGCCGCACCAGCCGTACCGCTTCCTACGGCCATGCTAGCATGACCTTCATAGGTACCTACAGATTGCTTAGTAACTATTTGCCAACAAATTGCAGTTACTCATTAGTATAGGCCTAATCAAACAAATATGGGTGTAATCACACACATTTGGACCTTCTCAGAAAACTATAGACCTAATCACACATTTGTCTGTTTCTGCCTGCATTTGTGTGATTAAGCCTAATCACACAAATACAGGCAGAACCAGACGAATATAGGCCTAATCACACGAATTCAGGCCTAGCCTAATCATACAAATACAGGCCTAATAACACAAATATAGGCCTATCAGACAAACGTAGGGCTAATCACACAAATGTAGGCCTAATGACACGTGGTGCCGTCTAGTAGCGTGCCAATCCTAGCATGTAGGCAGAAAATAGTCCATTTGCTAACTCTTTCCCTGATACAGCTCTTGCTTCAGGTTATGTAGCCTACTCTCTTAAAACTATTTTGCCGAAGTTCTGTACTATGCTCAGCATTAAGTTTTAAATACATGGCTGGAGCGATTAGCCTACTTCAAATTAAGAAACATTACAGTGGTTTGCTAAGTTTCTGTCCAAAGCCAGCATTCTGCTCTCACCTGAATCACTCGAAGTTGTATAGAGGGCACAGCGATCAGAATGTGAGGTGGATGAACTTGGTGTACCCATCAGGGTCATCACTGTAATTTTCCGAACTAGTCTGAACACAGTGGTATACTGTAAACAAATGATAGCACGACAACACAACAAAATTAGGAGAATTATGAGATTTATCAAAAATTGGTTATGCTTAAACAGTTTTACAGTGAATCAGGCATGCAAGCAGTCTATCCATTGTGTGTGTACTCCTTGGTAAACTGCAGTGCAGTTTTGACCCATGTATATTTTGTTAGCTTAACTACTGCAGTTCAGTTTCGAATTCCATTTTGTTGTTGTTGTCACTGGGTTACGGTTCTTTATAACTTTCCAGTCCATGCCACTTTTCTGTGACATGCAGTGATCGAGTAGTAGAAGTTAAAAGGGTGTTGGCCTTGAAAAGATATATTAACGTAAATATCCTCTCTGATACGTTCGTACTCAACTGTACATTTGTACACCCGATTAAAAAATTGCTGTACATTCCCAAAGACGATGGTGTTTCATAGTCACTCATGAATAACGTTCATTGTTTAGTAAATTTTTAAGCTTAACAAACCCAACTAGCTGTGTTTTACATTAATTTAAATTTCAAATACTTCAAATACTTCAAACTTCCAATACGAATTTAACCCCAACAACTATATAATCCTGACGAAAAATAAGTTTGTCGATGGCTCATGAACTCTTAAACTTAAAATTGTAACGTTTAAATCTTTAATTTTTAAATTTAAAATTTTTGTGGATTTTTACATTCTGAATTTCTAACCTATAAATTTTATTCTTTCAAATCTCTGATTTTAAAATTTTAACTTTCATAAATTTTTTAATATCTTACATTTTTAAATAATTATGTAATTTTGTATTTTCTTGTCCTAATTTATTTGTATTTTATTTACCATTTTTTAAACATTACTAAGAACTCTTTTATTTCCATATCTGTTTACATTTTTGCATGCACTCGGAATTATACAAGAAACGATTTTTATAATTGAAACCGTGATTGTTGTTGTTGAGAATTGACCCACTCCTCCACATAGACTACTTTCGTACTTATGATCGAGCATCAGTAATGTATTGTTATGTACTTACATGTCAATTTCTTTCACCTAGTTTGCTTTTGATAAATGAAACATGAGAGAGAATTTACTAACCACAAAGGAACTTCGAAAGAGGAAGACTCTTATTTTTTTTTGTTTGTTTGTTCTCTTTCCTCCCCACCACCAAACAGTTCAACTGTCATTGCACATACCTTTTCTTCATGTCCGCAACAGTAACTTCGTCCATATCCGTCAACTGTTGAGCGAGGCTTCCAAGATCACTGGCTGCTCGTCCCATGTTGACAGCTGTCGGCCTGGCGGTCACTAGGTATTGCAGCTTGGACGTCACAAACTGTTTCAACTCCTCTTTACTAGAAAACGTCTTTGGCAACACTTCCACTGCTAAACTAAGACATCCTACAATGGCTATGGCTGGCGCTCCTCGAACCTAAACGAACAACATAACTTTTGGTAATAACATGCAAATTTACAACACATTGCCTGCATGGGCTTATGTTTTTCACAGTGATGTGGCTTTGCATTCTAGCAGCTAGAAACTAGGAACCACATAAAATTCCAACGTGTCAGTGGTTTTAGCTCCGCCGGCTTGCAACGAAAACAGTCAATAATGAAACTTCTGAAGTGACGGGGAAAATTATTTCGTCAGATATTTCCTTTACTCTTATTGGCAAGGAGTTTAGGATTGCAACCAATTACTCAAAAGGTGTCGTAGATGGATAATCCAGGTAAGATTATTAATTCGGCAACAACACCTTTGATGGGTGTTGTTGCCGATATTCTAGCTGGGAGAATGCAAAGCGATATCGCTTCGTAAGCGTGCCCTAACACTTTCATTTTCTGGCATTCACTATTACTGGTTACTCTTTCGAAATGAAACAATAGTACAAGACGAGTTTGCTAACAGAAGACTCAGGTTGTTAATGAACAGGTAAGGTGATAGAAGTTACAACTGCTTTCCTCTGGGTACCGTATTCTGAATTACCAAGCCAACTTCCTATGACAAAGGCACCCTCATGAAGAATGTTTCATTAGGGTTGATAAGAATCTAATATAGCTTTTGGATCGGTAACAACACTGCCTGTCGCAGTGACTCACTTGCAACACTTCTGTGGATCGGTAACAACACTACTGTCGCAGTGACTAACTTGCAACACTTACTGTGGATCGATAACAACACTGCCTGTCGCAGTGACTCACTTGCAACACTTACTGTGGATCGGTAACAACACTAACTGTCACAGTGACTCACTTGCAACACTTACTGTGTATCGGTAACAACACTACTGTCGCAGTGACTAACTTGTAACACTTACTGTGGATCGATAACAACACTGCCTGTCGCAGTGACTCACTTGCAGCACTTACTGTGGATCGGTAACAACACTACTGTTGCAGTGACTAACTTGCAACACTTACTGTGGGTCGGTAACAACATTAACTGTCGCAGTGACTCACTTGCAACACTTACTGTGTATCGGTAACAACACTAACTGCCGCAGTGACTAACTTGCAACACTTACTGTGGATCGGTAACAACACTGCCTGTCGCAGTGACTCACTTGCAACATTTAGTGTTCTAACTCCACGAAAGAAGTTCTGGCATGTTTCTTTTTCATTTTGCCAATTTTCCACAAAGCTTTAACAGTTAAAGAGCCAATACTGACGTTGGTTTTGGGTTCCGCCTTAATTTGTGGAATGCAAATGAAAATATAACACAGCTTGAAAATCAGCTTACGCCCTGATGCGGCCCGTAAAATAAATCATACAACTGTATTCACATATGGTTACTACTCCAGTTTCTGGTGCACTCTTGTGACCCTTGTGCTGCACGTGAGAAGAATCGAAACCGACAACAGTTCCCATAGAGATGTACTACCGTTGTCTACAATTCGTTGAGAGGATAGCACATGACTCGGACAGCGCCCATTAACCTATTTCGTCATGGCTTCATGATGCAACGTCATCAATCACGAAGTAGTAAAAAAATTCCTTGGTAGCAACGACAAGTGTCAGCGGGAGTTAACAAAGAAGGTAAAACCAGGTACCGTACGTGCCACGTTGACAATTGGATCGGACACTCAGACCTACTAAAATTCGGAGACGATTTCTTTAAAAAATATATGCGGTATGAAGAAAATTACGATAAAAATGTCCAGCAACTATATGGTCCCTTTAATTGCTCCTTATTTGTTTAATAACGGAAAACTTGTTGAAAGTCGTTCACCAACTTCAAAACTGTACGGTAAAGTTACATGTTGAGAAATTTGAGAAGTGTAGCAGTTTTCATGATTTGTTTGCCGTACTGGCAGGAGCATTCCGGTACCCAGAATGCACGTCACCACCATCTCGGATTTCTCCGAGAAAGACAGAATAACTATCGGACTCCATTCCAAGATAAAACAATGCAACCTACACAGTTAATCTAAATCTACCCCAAAACAAAACTTGTTAAGGATTCCCGCCAAGCTTTTCGGCGGTGTGAAGTCGTGATATCAAACGCCAATCTCTTTCGCCAAGCTAATCCCACCGAGTAATAGTTCGGAGGTTAAATGAAATATCTGAAAATTGCTTACTGCGCAATTTTCAATTATTTCATTTAATGTTTGAAGTATTAGTCGTGGGATTAGCTGGGCAAAAGAGCTTAGCATTTGATATCACGACTTCACACGGCCGAAAAGCTTGGCGGGAATCCTTAACAAGTTTTGTTTTGGGGTAGATATCAGTAATTTTTGGTCCAAATTGATGAAATCCATTTTGAAATGCCAATCTAGTTTTCTGGTCCATTTCTTTTTCTTTTTTTTTTATGGTTTCGTTAGGTTTTGAGGAAAGCAGTCACCTTTTTTTTATTTGATTAGCATTTTTATTAGTATTGCAGCATCTCCTTGCAAACGCATGAATTTCTTTAATTGTCAGCTTGGCATTGTTGTACAAAAACAATGTTTAAAACAATGTAAAACAATCAATTTGGACCTTTGGAGCTCCCTAACCCCTGAACCACTTGACCAATTAGAAAGGTCCATATGAAAAGGGCACATCTCCACAGCAATACCTGTAAAATGAGCTAAGAACCAGCTTTATTTACCGCATGCAAAAATTTATTTTCGTGATATAAAAAAAAAGCGTTAATAGTAAGAATTAGGCAAATATCAACAATATTCACGTCGATTTTTCAACAAGAAAACGTTAAGCTATGGGTCTAACAGTGACTTTTACGTTGTCAGGCGACCAAAGTCTCCCGATCAAACAAGTTTCAGCCTTTTCTGTCGCATTGTTATTTATCCTCACATGTCTGAAAACAGCCAAACCCCCTTTGCTGTAAAGACACGTGTCTAGTGGTCGCCATGCTCATATATATATATATTATATCGATGTTATCGTTTTATCTTGGCGGGCGACTTGCGTGTGTCTTGATATACCCCCAAAACAAGCTTTTCGGCCGTGTGAAGTCGTGATATCAAACGCCAAGCTCTTTCGCCAAGCTAATCCCTCCGAGTAATAGTTCGAAGGTTAAATGAAATATATGAAAATTGCTTACAGCGCAATTTTCAAATATTTCATTTAACGTTTGAAGTCTTAGTCGGTGGGATTAGCTTGGCGAAAGAGCTTGGCGTTTAATATCATGATTCACGACTTCACACGGCCGAAAAACTTGGCGGGAATCCTTAACAAGTTTTGTTTTGGGGTAGATATCAGCTGTTTTTTGATGAAATCCATTTGTTTTTCTTAGTAATTATGAAAAGGAAACACCAATCTAGTTTTCTGGTTCATTTCCTTTTTTTTTTTGTTGGCTTTCGTTACAATTTGAGGACAGCAGTCACCTTTTTTTATGATAGCATTTCGTATTAGTAATGAAGACGAACGGATTTATTTATGTTCAGTTTGGCATTGTTGCATAATAACAATATTTAAAACAATGTACAACAATCAATTTGGACGTTTGGAGCTCCCTAACCCCTGAACCACTTGACCAATTAGAAAGGTCCATATGAAAAGGGCACATCTCCAGAGCAATACTTGTAAAATGAGCCAAGAACCAGCTTTATTCACCGCATGGAAGAATTTATTTTCGTGATGCAAAAAAGCGTTACCAGTAGTAGTTAGTAGTAGTTAGTAGTAATCCACCCAAAACCAAAACTGGTAAGAGAAGCCGCCAAGTTTACAAAAAGGGTCGGCCTTTCAAAGTAGTGATATCATTCAACCAGGGAAAGGCCGCCAAGGTTAATCCTATTAGCCAAGTTAATCGCACCTACTAATAGTTTGCAGGTTAAATGAAAACTAGAAGATTGCTACTAGCGGTAGCAATCTTAAAGTTTTCATTTAACGTCCAAAGTATTATTCGGTGCGATTAACTTGGCTCATAGGATTAACCTTGGCGGCCTTTCCCTGGTTGAATGATATCACTACTTTGAAAGGCCGACCCTTTTTGTAAACTTGGCGGCTTCTCTTACCAGTTTTGGTTTTGGGTGGATATCACGACTTTCATAGGCCTGTGAATGACCAAACATTCCACGGTGTAATTGTCACCCCTACCTTTTTTTGTGTGGAGGTATTTTATTGTATGAATGTTCTCATTCAGAAATTTCACATTTGCTATTGTCATTCCAAATAAATTAATAACAAGCGTAACAGTATGGTAATTGCAAGGACCTAATCAATTCCTATGGAGCGGTAGCAATCTTCCAATTTTCATTTAACGTCCCAAGTATTATTCCGTGCGATTAACTTGGCTAATAGGATTAACCTTGGCGGTCTTTCCCTGATTGAATGATATCACTACTTTGAAAGGCCGACCGTTCTTGGAAACTTGGCAGCTGCTCTTATACCAGTTTTGGTTTTGGGTGGATATCACAACTTTCATGGGCCTGTGAATACAAAGAATTCCACTGTCTAATAGTGACCTCTACCTTTTTTGTCTGAGTGTCTATAAAATTTCTAATTCATAATTCTTACGTTTGCTATTGCCCAGTTACCCGTTACACCAGCCAAATGGACATGGTTTGGCGTATTGTATGTCCATGTTTCGCATGCTTAAGTCTATTTAATCCGATTTTTGAGCGCACTGGCTAACAAACGCTGATTTTCGTTCGCTTCGCTCACTCAATCAGCGCATCCCCCTTCACTTGGCTCTACCGAGGTAAACGTTAATCATTATGAACACATACTACAAACTCACAGAATGGTAAATGTTCATACAGTTCTAATATTCTGGTGGCAGACGAAGATTACTAAAACTAATCAACTCGTCAGCTGTTTAAAATTACTCGTCACTTACACTAGACTGCAAGAACAGTAAGTGTAGTCTACATAAAATACAACGTCCGCGTCACGTTATTGAGGACACTTTTTCTCCATAAAGAACACGTTCCCACCTGTGCTGACGATGTGCATTTTGTTTCCTAATCTTCCTTCCAGCAAAATTGTCCCTTTTATCGTGGTGGGGCAGATAATTCAGTTTGGATTCGTGTACCGTAAAAAAAAAGATCAAACCTTGGCAATAAAAGATAACGATATTCTGTCTCTTAGTGAACCACCTATTTGCAAAAACAGTGCATTCTGACAATATAAGTACTGAAACGATAAGCGTGCAACACTTAAGCATGGTATAATCTACTGTTGAATGACAATACAAACAATGGTTACAACAATAATTTCGTACTTACGAGCCACTTCAGGGCCACGTGCTTCTAGCTGCAACCCCCATTTTAGAAAAAGGCACTTCCCCATATGACGCTTTACCTGTCTGCCGAAATTTAGATCTGGCAACTTTCCCTAATGAGCTGTAGACGTGTCGTTATACCCTATGAGAATTAACATGGGAGCCTGCGGACTAGTTACTAGTTACTAGTCACTAGTCACTAGTTACTAGTTACCAGTAACACAAATCAACGTTATTGAGGACACTTTTTCTCCATGAAGCACACGTTCCCACATTTTCGTGTTGACGTTTTCTTTGTTACTGAACCGAAGACACCTGATTCAAACGATTTGCAAAGATTTCTACCGCATGGGGAATTTACACCAGTATGCTGAAATCACGTATAAGTTTGTTTTAGTTAAAAGACACGGTCTGCTAGTGAGTTGAGTTTCTTTATTGAGCAGAAAGGGCCTTCGAGCCATGCGCTCATGCTACTAACTAACCTAGTTACTACTTAAACACTTAAAAACTAACACAGTAACACATTAAAACACATCAATGTACATCAAATATCTGCCCGGACTTCACTAAGGCAAACCCGACAGAATGCGAGAGGGGTGCCGAACCATAGGAGTAGGACACCAGAATTAACCAGAGTCATGAGTCAAAACGCTGTGTAGCTCGGCAAAACCCCAAGACCCGACCCAGGGACCCACCGCCAGCCACCACATGCGGCGGGACCCCTAGAAGCTGCCGCAATGGATCCCTTTCCCCCCTAAGCAAAAATCGGCGCTGAGACACCCAGCGTGGACAATCCAAGAGGAAATGCTGGACGGTTTCGGGACCACCCCCACAGGCACACAATGGTGACCGGACCCACCCAAGATGGGCGAGGTGAGCCTGTAGGGGAGCATGACATGTACGAAGCCGCGACACCAAGCCAGCGTCCCGCCGTGAGAGGCAGTTCAGGGCAGTCGGGGTAGCCGTAGTGGGATGCAGGACAAAGAGCTGCCTATCCGTTGTGGCAGCAACCCAAGCTGCATCCCATTCCTCCCGAAAAATACCAGCAGCCACTGGACGAAGGTCACGAGGGCTCACCGCGAAAGACAGCCCGTTACACCCACTGCATGCACCACGGCGGGCCAGCGTATCAGCCAGCTCGTTGCCGAACACGCCAGAGTAACCCTTCACCCAGCCAATAGACACGGCTACCCCCTGGAGCCCCAAGGTAAACACCTTCCATCCCACCTCCCGTGCGATAGGGTGCGAACATTGCGCTGAGTGAAAGCACCCCCGAAGAAACCCCAACCCCGCCAGCGAGTCTGTCAACACACAAAACTCTGGGAACTGCAGGTCCGCTCCAATGTCAACGGCCACTGAAAGTGCCACCAATTCCCCGACAAAAGCTGACGGGAGGGCCCGCAAAGTAAACCCATACTCCAAACGCAAGTGCGGGACACACACCCCAACTCCCCCAAGCCCAGATGGCACGAAGGAGGAATCACAAAAGACCTGAGCACAAGAGCCAGGCAAATGTACAGGGACCGCAGGATCCAATACAGCCGCTGCCGCAACGCAGCACCACTGCCATGGGGCTGGGGGATGGACAAATACTGGCAAAGGGAGTGCACCCAGGGGACCCTGATGTACAAGAGAAGCGCCCAACCCAGGGGCCCCAAGTAGAGCACGGGCCCCAGGCGCTAGCAGCCCATAATCGGTGAGAATGCGAGCCAGAGGGTCCAATACACCCCTCGCGATGGCACGCAAGCAGAGTCTCACCAACAACTCCTTCGCTCGATACACCAGTGGGCACTCCCCGGCCTCAACATGAAGGGCAAACACTGGGGTTGAAGGCAAGCAGCCAGTGACCACACGAAGACAGTCATTCAGTGCCACCTGCAGCCCACCAATGGCCTGCTGGGAAGAAGCCAATAGTGGAGCATGAAAATCAACACAAGAGCGGAGGTA